>LOJH01012687.1:0-13776 GCA_001685095.1 Ellobius talpinus
CATCAGTCCCAGTCCAGCTGGCTTTGGTGAGCTCCCATTAGATCAGTCCAACCGTCTCAGTGGGTGGACGCACCCCTTGCAGTCCTGACTTTCTTGCTCATGTTCTACCTCCTTCTGCTCCTCATATGGACCTTGTTATATCTTTATATTTTTGTATTTATGAAAGTACTTCATAAGGCTGGAGAGTTGGCTCAGCTGTCAGAATATTTGCTGTTCTGTCAGAGATCCCGAGTTTGCTTTTGAGTACCCATATGTGACATCTTACATTGCCTAGGGATCCAACTCCAGGGCATCTGATGCCCTCTTATGGCATTTGTAGGCATTTCCCTCATGAGGCACACAAACACAGATACACACAGGCACACAGAAGAGACAGACACATATACAAACACACACTAAAATAAATATAAATATTTTTAAAAATAACACCTCATAAACTCTTTTTAAATTATAAATATATTTGTAAAAGGTGTTACTTTAGGAATTCTTATTTTCTCCAGTGAAAAAATAACTGCTTTAAATAGAATATTATATAATATACAGAAGAGAAAAAGAATGGACATTTCCAAGTTACTTTGGTCTTACATAAAGCTCTGATTCCAGAAATACTCTAAAAAGGGATTCTCATTCCATAATTTAAAACATTCTGGATGAAAGGAAATCCTTGCAAATAGGAACAGCTCAGTGTACTCTTGGCAAAGTAAAGGACAGTAAAAGTGGTCATCCATGCTATCCTGCCACACGGCCAGCTTCCTTAAATAGGATTCATGGTACCAACGAGGTAGTGCGTGTAAAGTACTTACCAGAGGCACAATAAATGTTATCTATTAGAGAAGCTGTAGAGAGCTCAGCAACTGAAGCACAGGCTGAATGCTGATGCAAGCCTAGCCTCTGCTACCCTGTCTGCACAAGTAAACCAATTAAGACTAGTACTTCACTATTCTCCCTTGTAATGGTGAGGTTACTGTGAGTAATATGCAAATGAGTGAATTACTTACTCCAGCCCTTAAGAACTCTGTGATGTCAAAAATGATGGCTATCCTATTTCAAGAAACAGACATAGATTTACCAATATGTTTTAATACTTCACTACCTTCATCTAATAAATACATATTAATTCATCTATGAAGTTCAAGATACTCAACCAAAGAGTCTAAAGAACACCAAGGGAAATTAAAAGTGTGATTTTCATGGGAGACATATTTATTTTTTGAGGAGACAGGATATTTTCATATGTGATAAAAGCCATGGAAAATTATAAAAACCCTCAAGATATTAAATTTACGTAGTACTAGATGGTTGTCAGAAAGCGCCACATAAATGGTATGGTGATGTAAATGAAGAATGTCTCCCTTAGACTCACATATTTAAATACATGAGCCCCTGTCTTCACTTTCATTATGGACCACCCTGTGAAACCACAAACCAAAATAAAATCTTTCTTCTACATGTTGCTTTTGGTCACAGTACTTTATCACAGCAACAAAAGTAACTGATACAGATAACTGAGGCTACCTGAAGATCCCCTATCCTTTCAAAGAGATTTGTAGAAATAAGTTTACATTTGTGTCCTTAGTGTAAACCCAAACCCATTTTAGAGAACTTTTAGAGCAGAGTGCAAATACTGAAAAAAAAATAAAAATTAGAGGAGAAAGCCAGCTGCTTCCCTTCAGTCATTTAGATAAACTTCCACCTGACAACAAAGATGTTGTTTCAGAATATCTCAGAATCCCAAATATCAGGTCTCAGGGGTCAACCAGTAGAGTCAAATTCAAGTGCAGCCTTTTCCCTTTCCTACTTTTCACTGTTGTGGTTTTAATTTTGCTTACTCCTTGTGAGTTAGCACCTTTTATTTTCTACTGCTAGATGTGCAGGAGAATTGGCACATCGGGAGCCACCTTTTCGGGGTGACTTTTGCCATGGTCCTAGGCAAGGAAGATTTTTGCGTTCTAAGTAGGGGTATGAGGATTAGAAAAGTTAAGTAGTAGGAACAGAGATATGAAAGAAACACAGAGACACAGGAGAGTAATGGGAGGGCAACTCAGTGAATACTGAATGCTGAATTCTTAGTTCTAAGTAATACCTGCCTTTATTTTTCAATACAAAGGTGGGAAAGAAGTCAAAAAATTGTTTTAACATGATATAAAGGACAACCAGAACAGTCACTTGCCCCAGTGTTTGAAACAACAAGCCAATACTTTTTCAGAAAAGTATCTGATGCTTGGAACAGTGAAAATACCCTCTACCAAGTTTCCTGTAGGCAGCCGCTCCCTAAGTCAAACCTCATATTTCAAAGGAAGGAGCATAAGTATGCTTGAATTCTTTGACCTTTTGCTAGGGTGGAGTAGAGCTATCTCTCTGGGATATTTAATGTCCAAAACACCAAGTAACCACAACTTAGGTCAGGTTATGTAGCCACACTTGTTGTCAACAATGTTGAGCAAGCAAAATAAACTCAAACTCTCTGCCCTTGAGACATGGTGGAATAGGCTCACATTTTTGGGCCTCCACACTGGTACCTCTTTGCTCCTAATTTGAATGAAAAAGAAAAAGCAGAAAATGGTTACAGTGAGTTGTCTTCTTAGTCTAGCAGCAAGGAGACCCTTTTCAGGGAGTATTTTCCTGTAGAACAGCTAATCAGCTAACCTCCAGTTACCTTTCAGATGAGAATCATTGTCTCCTCTTGACTTTATTTAATTTTATATAAGAGGGTTTTAGAAAAGAGATACGATAACCAGTTAGCACTGGCTAGCATTGTTCCTTCACCTCTCCAGCTCAAAGATGCACATAAAAGAAAATTTCCCGTCTACAAAGGTCTGTTTTATGATACCTCAGAGAACAGAAGCTGGAGAGTTGAGGCAATTAAGAAAGACTACAGAAGAGGGAAGGCCAATGTGTCCCCCAAATGCCCTCAAATCAGGACTTTTTCTTTTTTCTTTTCCCCTTTTGTATCCATATGTAATGACTTGTAAAAATAACCTCTTGCTGTTGCTGTTTGTATGTTGTCTGAGGATCCCTCTGATAAATCCCAATGGTCCTTTTCCCCCTCAAAGTGAAAGCCTTCCTCTGGGAGCCATAGAAGCTGGCAAACGACCTGGTGTACAACAAAGGACTACTCTCTTTACCCCATACCAGCTCTATCAGTACATAAAATACATTTCCCCCTCTTTCGTACCCTGTCATCCCTGGTCTTACATTTCTTTGAGTCACAGAAGCCAATGAAGATGAAATAAGTTCGTGCCTGGTGTGCAGCAATCACTCTCCATAGGCATGGATTTTGTTTGATCTTTTATGGAAAACACAGCATGTTTATATACACAGTTATAGAACTATAGTGTCTGACTGCACAGGCTTCTTTTGACTTTGCCCAGTGTCCTCACATTATTTTCCAAGAATTGGTTCTGTATTTTCTCTTCTTTAGCTCAGCAGGTGGCTTGGTTTTAATTTGGGTTCTTTGGTTGACATAAGGGTAAAGCAGTAGAGAATTAGGAACCACAGCAGGGCACCATGATTGTTTCTACCCAGGTCAGGATACATAGCTTTTAGAGCCCAGGGTTACGCACAAATAAGCCATTCTTTGCTCATAAATAATAGAGTAGATTCTTCTAAACAAGGTACACACACCATGGCATTGCATGTCATATGTGGAAGATGCTGACCCTACCTGTACTAGCCAAGAACATGGGCACACAGTTGCTCAAACACAGTGAATATGCCTGTCCCTAGGACAAAGAAGTTGTGTGGTTAGCCAAACACTCTATTAACATTTGTTTGTCCTTCATTATCTTAGCATTCCTGTGTAATTTACCAATTGAAAGCTCTATGCTGTACCACACTATTAGTGGGCAACTCTTTCTATCAGTCTTCCCAGTAGCATCTGTTGCCCCAATGCCCTCTTATCCTAAGGCTCTCCTTCCACACCCCTACTTCAACAACATCCCTGCAGAGGTTTTAACATCAAAAGCATTGAAATTTCCTGTGTTACAAATGTAAAATAAGGAAAACTTTTTACTCTTTAGAATTTTCAGAAGTTAATATTTCTTAAGGATTAATTTTAGTATCAGAAAAACATAGAAAGATACTGGATATATGGAGATATATGAAATTATCTATCCTATCATTTCCTTTATATGTATTTTTTTATTTAAAATTTGTATCTATTGGTTATTTAAAAGTCAAACATCAATATGGGGTTTTTAAACCTCTTTTTTATTTCAAAGAACTTATCACTGAAAAATAAGAAAGATATATTAGTATACCATCAAAAATGAATGCTGCCAATGACCAAAAAATGCCCCCAATGCAGTGACATTTTTAATATACATAAAAGCAATTTTCAGCTGGCTCATGGAAATCAGCAGGCTTCCTTCCAACTCTTAGCTGAGTAATATGATGAGAAATTGCTACCAATACATTTTCAAGAGAAATCTTCAAAAGTTTTTTTTCTTCATTGGCCCCATTCTCCGGTGTCTAGAACAATACTGTGTTTTGTTTATTTGTTTGTTGGTTTTGGGTTTTGCTTCTTTTTTTCCTTCATGCTTATATTACCTCTTATGTGTATAACTAGCACTGCGAATCTTCATTTAATTGTCACAGACTGGCTAGAGCCTCGCCTTTGACTTCAAGATATATAAAGGTGATAAGAGAAATCAGGGTCCAAGTTTATGCATTTAACCAAATGTTATTGAAGTCATTCAGTGACTAATCTAAGTATTTTGATATCATAAGAAAAAATAGTTAGATTTATTATGAACAAACAGAAGCTTACTCCCCCCACTCTGTTTCCCTTTAACAATAACAATGGCAGTTATCATTGTCTAACTTGAATTGAGAACTTTAAGCAGTTGCATACCAACTAAGGATAAAAGAATGCTGTGATTTAATAGCAATATGTGGGAAAGCCAGACAACAGTATAAACATCACCAACTCAATTGAGAAGAGATGCCTGCCTTGGGTATACTCCATCCCTGCAGTTTTCATGGGTTTCAGAGTAGCAAGTATTCCTTACATGTCAGACCATCTCAAAATTATGATTTATATCACATTTCTAACTATAGTACCCTAACAAAATACTGCATACAGGGTGAGTTAACTAACAACAAATGACTTTCTCTTCAATCTGAAGAGTGGGATTTCATGTTCAAAAGATGGTTTGCTTAAACTCTGTTCTTTTCCTGAATTGTAATGTGAACATTTTCTCTGGATATTCCCATGATAGAGGGTATGGCTAGGTCTGTGGGCCTCTTTTTGTCAAGGCATTAATTTTGTAAAGAGGTCCTCATCCTCAGTCTCATCTAAACTTCAATTAAATTTCTTCCCTAAAACTTCAATTTGCCTGTGTGTTAGGGCTTGAATACAAGAATTATGGAGCATCTAAACATTCCATCCCTAATGCTGGGCACCCACACACTCTATACTATGTCTTCTTGCCATTATATTACTCCTGATCTTGTTATATTGAGACTGCCTTGGTTTTCATATATTCATGCTTAGAGAAAAACAAGCTTCAGGAAATACACATGTTGTGTTTGTGTGTCAGTTTATACACTGAATCACAGTGATCAAATTCTGAATGTGTTTATGACACGGGTTCCCTCCAATGAACAGTTTAAGACAAGTTTAAAATTTCAGAAATTTACAATCACATCTACTATGAGAAAAAACCATTAAGCTATAAGAGGAAGGAGAATGGCACTAGCAGTATACCTCAGAGAGCGCAGCTGAGGGAGGAATGCCATGAACTACCTGTGAAATATCCTGTAGCCTGGCCATAAGTCAAATCCAGCCTGCTCTCCTTGATACTTGATTATCTGTCCAAGGACTTCATGTGCTTCCATATCTCATTGTCTGGGCTGAGTCTTGCCAATACAATTTATTACTCAGGTGGTAGGCACTTGTTACCAAATAGAAAACCCATTGCTCATCACTTCGCTGTCCTTTCTGATATTATTGTCTTCAGATCTGTTTCAGCCACTTCATCAGGTTTAGTCTTCTCAGAGCACGTTCCTCATATGTGCCTTCAGTGTGAAGCGAGGAAGTCACCACATGTGACATAATAAGAAATACATTTTTTATTTTCTATTCCAGTTTCTAACAGAGAGTTCCTAAAACTTGTGGAGTTTCCTGAAAGCACTTGAGGGGTTGAGAATATCTCTTGTTGAGTACTTGGTTTGGGGTTCTAGTTCCTAAAGTGGAGTATCTAAATACTTTGTGATATGTTTAGGGTCATTAGTGTATCTTTTCTTTTAATGAAGACACTTTTAAGTGGGTACCCAGACAACTTCACAATGGAGGATACTTCCAGGAAAACCAAATTATGACTAGAAGCTTGGGATATTCCATGTTAGGCCACATGGTTTGTGCAGTGTACCAGGGAAGAAATGGCTCAAAGTCATTTTCAATTATGTGTGAAACTTCCATTAAAATGCCTCAACTACAAGGTTAATGAAGCCTCTGGGTTTGGAATGCATCTAGGTGCTGTGAGAGTGGTGCACCCATAATTTTTATAAATAGATGATCCTGTGTGCTAGATTCTCAGAGAGCTTTTGCATATGTGTTCTTTGTAATACAGCATAAAATGTAATTGAAGCTGTATGTAACATCTGAGTGTAAATTTAGCCCTTTTCAAGATGAACCTCCAGTTTGTAGCCATGGTGAACTAAACCATGGGTGTTGTGAACACCCAATGCTTACAACTAGTCTCTGCCATGCAGGTTGGCCTTGAGGGGCTCAGAGCTTTAACTACAGTAATTGTTGGTAGTATCAGAGCTGAAGCTATGGAACATTCAAGTGACTTGTACAGAATCATGGAGAATTGCTCAGTGTGTAAAACCAAATGTAGTTAATGTTACAAGTTAGTGAATAGAAAAGCAAATTTTCAACTAAGACTTGGTTCATGGAGGAAAAAATAATCATTGTATAGAAACCACAGCATACAGTGAGAATATCACTTTGATTTTTAACCTATTGGATGTTTCCCAGAAGTGTAGGCATCTGCATTTCAAGTTCCTTTTCCAAATACCACCTCCTTTTGACCCTTTTATGTCAATCTCCCATCAGCCTACTTTAGAACCTGCTCACGTATCCTAATTTTATCATGGCCAAACTAGTATAACAGTCCTTTTTTGTAGAAGGATAATTCTTTATCCTAGCTGTCCTGAAACTTATAAAAAACATTCTACTTTTCTACAGTCTTCCTTTCTTGGTCTGCAAAGAGTTAGGTTTAGAGATCTGTATGGTTATGCCCTGCCCATTGTCTAAAATCTTAACGTGACCACAAAATCTTCTTGACTTTTTAAACTAAAAGTGCCAACACTTATCCTCCAAACTATGTCTACTATCTACCCAACCACCTCAATCTTTCCTTCTATTTTTTTTGTTTGTTTGATGTCCCTCTCCAACAACTCCTTCCTTAACCATGTGTTCAGGCAAATATCTGCTGGCCAGAAGTGTAGAATCATTCTCTCTTAAGAAAATCATTATTGCTTTCTTAGTTTAGCACATCACATGGTTAAACTTCTGCCATGTGAGCAACTCACAAGTAGATCCAAGTTTTAGGACCAGGTCACAAAATGTCTAAATAAACGTAGACAGCTCCCTCCTAATCTTTGGCAGCTTCGTGAGTAATATGTACATGTATTTACCTAAAGATGCTGAATTGGCTTAAAGAAATATTATTGCCATCTTCTTGCCATTTTGAGAAATTATAGCCCCATAGTTGCCCACAAGAAACAAGAAGGTCTACTAATTGCAGGGAAAGACAACTGGCTATCCTTTTAACTGACTTTTATGTGTAAAAATTAGAAGGACTGAGGAAAGTACAGAGTTTAGTATTGTAATGAATCAGGCTCATGAGGTGATCTAGACTGATCCACAATGGTCTAGCAGAAACAATGCATCTCGGTAGAAATAATATGAACTCTTAGAGGTCAGCTCTACACCATGTTAGCTATATGACTTTAAATACATAATTTTCCTTGCCTTTATCCATGTGTTTCAAATGATTTTAAAATGAAATAATAGAGTTGGTATTGTAGGATTGATGCAAGCATAGATTCAAATGAGTTGGACTTACTTGCATAGTCTTCAGCATGTGGCAAGCAGTCACTCTATGTGCTTGAATATTTTTCTAATGATCACTGACATACTATGACTGACATTATATCAAGTCAATTTCCTTCTCAGGCTTCTATTTTCTCAAGGGATTTATGACTCAATTTGTAAATATGGTATATATCAATGCATTATTCACGATAAGGCAAGAAATCTTTCCCTTGCCATAGTAAGGATTTCCTGCAATTATTCATTAAAAGGAAAAAATAGAGAGTGCTTCAAAAACACACGCATTAATATTATTTAGACTACTTTCCTGTTACCTCTTCCTTGAGCCACTTTCAGTTAATATTGAGGGAAGTGTACTGCCCCTCACAACTCAGATCATCTTTAATACTCTAATCAAGTAGAGATTAGATAAGAGAATAAAGTCCAAAGTGCTATTTGCCATTGTAATTCAGTCTGCCCTTGGGTAGCATTGCTCCTAAACTGTTGGAAAGATAGGGTCCATACTCGCATCCTTTAAACCTTACTGATATCATAGGAAGATGAGGGGACTGTTATGCTTTGAAATCATCACATCTCAGAAGCAGATTCTGTGCTCTGTAGATTTGCAGATTAGTTGTTTTTCTTAGCAAATTCAGAGTTGATTAAATATTTTCAGTAAATGCTGTATAAGCTATTTTAGATGTTTCTACATATATCAGAAAAATATCGTATTGATTTTTATCACTTACTATAATTTATGGCTAATATGATCATGGTTTTGCTTTCTCTTCAATTGCTAGAGTAGTTTCATTCATTTCAAGATTAGGCAATGCCTCTTTTAATCAACCTTTATTTGATGGCCACCATTTGTTCCTTACAAACATTTTTAATCTTTGCCAAGAAAATCAGTGCTTTATAAATGTCTGTGATTTATATATAAATAGAAACAATTTATCACTTCTCTCTTAACTCTAGAAAATTTTTCTCCTTGTTAGGGGAGCAATATTAAATTCATTAGAAAAAATGACCGCTTTATTTCTTTTTCTCACTACCTGGAAGGGCAGGTTAGTTACATTTATTGTTTAAATTTTTGATGTGTTGGCACCTTGCTCCTTGCCAAAGACAGCCTTATTAAAGATAGTTAATGTTTCTCTCTCTCTCCCTCCCTCTCTCCCNTCTCACCTTTTATTTGCCATGCTGCCAATGTAGAGTCTAAATCCAAGCCCATGCTCTCTTAGGTCTTACATTCATTGGTATGATCATCTCTTCTCACTGATGCTCAATTTTTTGAAGACTACAAGTAGCGCCTTCATTCAAACTCTGCAATAGATCAAACTTCCTTTTCCCCACATGGCTCTTCATACACATTATACATATAAGTTTTTGTTTGATTTTCTCTAAACCCTCTAACTATGACCAAACTGAAGTTTCCTGGAAAGTTCCTGTTGGCAGGCTTGTGTCCTTGGAGCTGTAACAAACTGTCTATACAATAGTAGTCAACTTTCAGGCTGTTGGTCCCTTAGCTGCCAAGTAAGCCAAACTATTCCTCTGAATTACTAAATGTATGTTGTGTGGTTGGTTGTGTTCAAACGTAGCAGATAGTCTTGAGAAACATTTATCAGAGTATAGTGGAACATGGCAGCCCTGACCCAATACCTTTTAAAGTAATAAGAGAAAGCCAGATTTTAGCAGCCAGAATGGTAAAGTTCACAAGTTGATAGTGACATTGACCAAATCTTTTGTGCTTTACTTTCTTCTGTGTAAAATGTGATTATCTATCTCATGAATGGGTTTGCAGTAAGAATTAATGCATGCAATGCTCTAAGGAGTTAGGGGGTGTCCATGATGACCCTCCCTTGTTACTTCCTGTCACTAACAGACAGTTCCAGAGGAATAATTTTTACTTGCAGTATCATAGAATTGCACAAAACTTTGATTTTGTTGCCTGTTATGTTTATAGCAAAGATACAGTTACTTAAAATGCACTAAATGAATGCAAGATGCAGTTACAATGAAAGTATTTCTGTAAATTAGCCAGAAGACAGAGAGCAGCTCTCAGGAGAGCGTCTCATGTGGACTTTTCAAGGCTTTAGTCATTCATTCCTTTAAACATTAGCAGATGCTCCTCTTTTCTCCATCAGAGATATGTGACAACACACAGGGACGTTCACCTGATACTTACTCAGGTTTTATTTAAACTTGGTCATATGGGCAGCTATGTGACTGTCCTGAACCTCCTATCTCCAGAGGTCGGACAGATATCAGGGAGTCCAGACCCCACTTTACCTCCTACACCTTAAATCACATAGTTGGCCAAGAACATTCAGTTCTGCCAAAGCACCACTGTGAATTACACTGCTGGCGTAGAATATGTAGTTTATAGCTCAAGAAACCTTGACAAAGCAATAGTCTTATTGGGTAAATTGTATATTCCTATGTCCTAGAAACTGTCTCTCTGGTAAAACAAAAGGCATTTTCTGGGGTGAGGTCAATTCTTTAATCAGCAAGTACTTAAACTACTTGTCAACTCATCAAATAAACAATCTGCCTTAGTATTATCACTGACTCAAAAAAGTAATTCATTCAAGAATGAATGGATCATTGGAAAAAATATCTTGTCTAAAGAATATAATTGAAATGCCACCAACCTCATATTCTCCTGATGTTTGTTTTCTGTGTCCACACAGAAAACATGTTCTAATGATTTTGTAGTCATCATGATAACAAAGGGTAACAGATTGAACCCACAGCCTTTGATTATTGCTCTACTTTATTCTGCTTCTTAGTTCAGCCCTTGAAGAAACTTGGATGTCCACAAACATTTTCAGGTACACATTCATATTCAACCTCTAGGGCTACTTTGACAGATGGTTGATCTTATTCATTATGCATAAGATCTTAGTATTCTCACCTTTTGTGTAATTGTATTTCCAATTCCTGTGAGGCTACACTACAGTTACTTTCTATATGCTGGAGAAACTCTATGCCTGATAATTTAGCATTCAGGAATATCTTTTTTTGTGAGCCCAAATAAGACATCATACAAAACTAAACTGCAGCTAATAATCCCCTCACCCAATTCAGGCACTCCAGTCAGAAAATGGTGCTTTCTTTCTCACAAAAGGAAAAAGACCTAGAGAAAGGTTGGCTTTTTACTGCACCATTGCCTTATTAGTGTTGTAAAACTCAAAGCTGGTTTGCTAGTCCTTAAGAAAACAGCTCCTTTAAATTTGGTGACTCAATCAGAAAGAATTTGTTTTCAAGATGGGCATTGCTTAACTTTATTTGGCATTTGCTTAAGCTAAACATTTATCCAGAGACCGTAAGCTTTCTTTATTTCTTTACTGTGATAGTCTCTAAAAAATATAGCTTAAAAAACACAGGGCAGTAAGCTTGGTGTGGTACGGCTTGTGTGGAGGCTGCGTGTTTTGATTATCAGTAAAGGCTCCACACTTGGGTGCCTGGATGACTCCAGAGACAGCTTTCTTATGACCTCAGCCAATTACTCTGCTAAAAGGGAGACGGTAGTAATATTTTTCTTTACTGTTCAGATCTATGACAAGGACAGATTCAGATATCTGCTGCATATTCTGTTTCTGAACAGAATGAACATCCAGAAATTATCTAATACTAATGTATGTATGAAACATTCAGCTTCTTAGTTTAGATAAACAAAAATAATTATTATATAATACATGATAATTAATATTATATATAAAAAAGATAATTGTTATATAATACTAACATACGTCCTGAACATTTAGAGATAAACAAAGATAATCCAAAATTTTATCTTGCTGACCTGGGTCAGGATCAGGTTAGATGCCCCTATGTCTGTGGCACCCGAGGGAGGAAAACATGTTGGAAGTGAACAGAACAGATATTCTGATCTTCAACTATTAATCCTGTGCCATTTGTGGATAGGTCAGCTTCTCTGAAGATACAATTCTGAGATGTTCCTTTTCCTGCCTGTATCTGCCTGAGAGAGTCTCAGCTAGTTGTTTCGGCTTATAGACATAATTGGCCATAAGTCTTTTGGGTACCATTGTTCATTGACACAGAGCTCAGGATCATCTCTCAGCCCTCTCAACAGCAAGGTCCTGGTTTCTGATTAATCTTTGACTGGTCATTGACTATACTGAAGTTGCTTCTGGTTAATGAGACCATTTGTGTCTAACCTCATCCATTTTCTGGATGTACTAGGAATAGAAGTGCTAGCGCTTCCCAGCACAGCCCTGAAAATGCACTAATCAGTCTTTGTGATTTGCTAGGGGTTTCATTGTTAGAGTTGTCGAAATCAAATTGTAGTGAGAAGTCATAAGTGGGAATTTTTATCCCCAAGTCAGTTATATCCATTTAATGAAACCTGAGGAGCTCATACAGTAAAAAATCTTAAAGAAGCAAAGAGTGACAACTGGAACAATTACTTACATGAGGTAAACACACAGCAAGGCAGTGAAACAGAACCTAGCTGGGGATGAAGTCCACATTCTGATGAAGAGAGGAGCTTCTCCTTTCACTAGCTGTGTGCTCATGAACAAGGAGGACATGATCCAGAAACTCGGGCTTCTTGCTGTAAGTGATGCCTATGGTGTTGTTGAAATTCTATGAAATAACATGAGGCTAACTCAGTGTCAATGATGTGTGCTCATTATATGGGAGCCATTGAAATTCTAGAAGGCCATCCTTTCCCTAGCTCATACAAAAACCAACCAACCAACAAACAAACAAACAAACAAAACAATAAGCATTTTCTGATCACTCACAAAGAATCTACTTAGGAGTGCTTCTACTGGATGTGCAGATGTCAGATTAAGAACAGAGAGGGAAGCTGGGCTATTTGCACCTGGCTTCTTGGGGCATGTATCCTAGATACACAGTGTTTAAACCAACACTCCCAGGGAGAATGGGAGCCTGAAAGTAGTGAGTTTTATTCTCCAATAGCTATAAGTTCTTCTCGTCACTAAAATTTTCTTGGAATTTTACAAATAATTAAGTTGTTTTTTTAACTTAATTTTTTGAATTGATATCAAAACAAAAAACAAAGCAACAATAAATAAAAAACCTGCATTCAAGTAAATTTGAAGTGTATTATTATTTTCTCCTTTGAAGTACGATTCCCATTTTGCTGGTGGGGGAGAAGATAAATTAAGGAACATTTTAATAATTGGAATAAAGGGACAGACTTATAACCTTCCATTGACTTTCTCACCTGCTCCACATTCCACATCTCCCACATGGGACAATTAAAACACTCTAAGTGGAGGCACAGTAGCCTGTGGTATCTTCTCCAAACCTCATACTCTCCTCAACGTTAAGTAGGGTCTTATTTGGGGACAGGGTATGTAGAAGTGGTTTCTCAAGGGTCTTGAGATGAAATCATCCTGGACTTTTGTTTGATCTGAAATCCAATGGCCAGGATCCCTAAAAAGACAACTCTGGTTATGGAACAGAGAGAAGGTGGGAATGTTAAGTATCGAGGCCACATTGGAGTGATCCGTATAAAAGCTAAGGAATTCTGGTAATTGATGACATTCACCAAAAGTGGAGAAAGATATGTGAACCCTTATTCCTCAGAAACTCTAGTGAGAAAAACTGCTGTCATTCATTGAATTCAAATTTGTAGTACTTAAACTAAGAACAAAGTAATTATTTAAGATGCTGAGTCATAAATTGTTATAGCATCCACAGGAATGTTATCTATCTATCTATCTATCTATCTATCTATCTATCTA
>LOJH01012688.1:2269-14260 GCA_001685095.1 Ellobius talpinus
GGTTGGTGAAGATCTTCTCCCATTCAGTAGGCTGCCTTTTTGTCTTAATGACAGATAAGGAAAATGTGGCACATTTATGTAATGGAATATTATTCATCTGTTAGGAAAAATGAAATTTGCAAAAAAATGGATGGAACTAGAAAAAATATCATCATGAGTGAGGCAACCCCGACCCTTAAAGACAAATACAATATATATTCTCTTATATGTGAATGTTAGCTTTCAAGTCTTCTACAGACGTATACAATCTGTATAACCACAGAGATTAAGTGAAGAGAGAGTAAATGACTAGTAGGGAGGGGAGTATCTCCCAAGGAAGGGAAATGGAATAGTTATGGAGAGATAAGGGACAGACTGGAAGAAGAGGATTAACCAAGGAGCAGGAGTGAAGAGGAGAGTCTCACTAGTTGTATAAACCATAGTTAAGTGTAGGTCCCATGCCCAGTGAACACAAAACAAACTCAATAGTCTTTTTGTTGATTTTTTGTCTTGCATTGTTTTGTCTGGATATTTTTTAATCCAACAGGTGTTTTGCTTATATAATCTGGTTTCTGATTTTGTGTTTTATGATTGCTTCTTGTGTTATTTCACTGGTTTATTTTTCTTGCCTGTTTGTTTTCTAGAGAGATGGAGTAGAAGACATGGAATTGTACAGATGGGGAGATGGGAAGAATCTAAGAGGAGATGTGTGAGGGATCGGAGTGTATAACATATTTACCTTCATTTAAAAAGAAACAAACAAAGAAAAAAATCTTTCAATAAAGGCAGAAACATGGGAAAGGAACTATAGGGAGGTGGATGGGAGAGAGGATAGAAGGGAGATAAACGAAGATGGCCTTGAGAATAAACATCATGCACTATATTCATATATGAAAATTGTCAAGGATCAAAATTAATAAAAAGAAAATCTGTTGGCTTTGCAATTATCTGAAATCTTATGTTAGAAGAGAAGAAGTCAGGCTTGTGACAGACCTCGGGATAGTTTGTGAGCTTCAACTTCCCAGCTGTGGATGCACAGTTCTGCCTCATTGCATGGAGGATATGCTTCACTGATTACCAAAGCAGAGCTCCAGACAAAACCCCCCAAAAAATGTGTACAACAGGAGACTTCTCAAATCAACTCCACAGCTGTGAAAACCAGACCTGTCACAGCCCACCAATCAGGCTGGTGTTTTTAAAGCAGGTAATATGTGTGCAAGGGTTTTGAAAAATGGGAGTTGGGGTGTAGATACAGTAGAATTCAGAGCTTGGTTGTGGGGGCTGTCAGGGTGTGTATTTCCCTGGGTGTTGAGAACCAGAATGAAGGCTTGAGTGACTTCATGGGCACTTCCAGATTCTACTGGATGGTGGTGTGTTCCCAAGACAAATTGCCCTTTCCTTTCATCCTACCGAAGCTGTTTCCTATAGACCTCCCCTATCTGTGAATACTTCTCCCTTGGTGGCCTCTCACTGTATCATCTGGGCTTCCAGTTTATCCCTGTTGTTAAATTTAACTTTAATACATTCAGACAAGTATGATGCTATTATCTTAGCCTTAGGGTACTATCTCTCAAAAGATACTTGTACCGTGGATTGTTTCCCAAGTAAAGGTCAAAAAACAAACAAAACAAAACAAAAGCTACCACAACACTGCTTTTGAAAAGTGACAGTGTGCAGGAAAATATCATACTCTGAGGTGCTACGATACCTTTGGACCCTTTTAAGCTCAATGATACTTAAAGTTACCCAATGTTACTTGCACAAGAGGTTCTTTTTCCAGGCAAAACTTATTCATACCATGTAGTGTGAAAGTGGCAGAAGTCATTATTTCCAAAACACTGCTTCAAAACTAAAAAACTCCAGAATAAAAACATTTATGACAAATTACTAAGGAATGGATACCTAGTGATTAAATCCTCATTTCTTCCTTTTCTTGGTTTGTTAAGATGGTTTCTCTATGTAGCATTTGCTGGCCTGGAACTCACTGTGTAGACTCGACTGACCTCAAACTCATATGAATCAGCCTGCCTCTGCTTCTCGAATGCTAATAATAAAGGCATGTGCCAGCGCACCCAGCTTATGCCCTCATTTCTAAAGTGTTCATATGTCAAAGGTTTTAGCGTCTCCTTAAGTCTATATGGAGTCCCATCGTCTGAGGAGCAGATCTTGATGTCACAGAAAGCTGCAGGACCACTCTGACACAGGCATCTTATCATCTTAGACCTGAGTGAGTCTGATTTCCATCTGTGTCATGCTTATGGGTGTGAACTATCAACACTACCTCTGTGAGTTTCCTAGAAAAGCTACAGGAGCAGAACTTATTTCACAGGGCTGGTAGACAGCTACCTGTGCTGCTTTCAGTGTGAACGGTGTCAGCAAGCTACGTCAGTAGCCCACATACACAAAGTAGTATGGCTTCAAAACAGCCATAGCAAAACAGTGAGGCCAGTGTAGTGGCTCATGCCTACATCCCCAGACCTCAGAAAGGAAACTGAGTCAGAGGAATTAACACGAGTTTGAAGCTGGGGTGGGCTACATATAGGTCATTATAAGCTAGAGTGAGAGCCTGACTCAAAAAAACTATTTTTTTTCAAATAGAAAGAAGAAGAGGGTCAGTTTTTGTGACTATATATAACAAAAGGTTTGTTGTGCCACAGGGAGAATCATTGCCTTCAAGAAATCTAACTAAATCCAATAAAAATACTGAATTTAACCTATATACTCATACTGTGATGGATTAATACTGCATGCTGTGTGATGGCTCATTTTTAAAAACGGGTTCCCTGTAGAAGAAATTCTACCTCATGGGTGGTCATAGTCTAAAAGTCCCACTTGAGTTGCCCACCAGTTCCACAAACTACAGGTGTGCCAACATTGACAGTCATATAACCCACTTATCCCTACAAACACACACACAGAGAGAGAGAAAAGGAGAGAGAAAGAGAGAGAGTTCTGTTTTGCTAGAGAAGTCTATTGTCTGCTGCAAAGGAAACAAAGATGAACTACAACTTTATTTGATTAGCATTCTGATGAAAGAATTGCCAAATCTACTTTTCTTAAGCAAGCAGTATGAAGTGGCAGACACCTCAGTGGGAACTGATACACATTTCCAAATTTCATCATCACAGGGCTTGGACAAAACTAGAATCAGATCTTCAGGTGTCCCAAGCCACAGCTTTTGAATTGCCTTGCAGAACATAAGATCTTAAAAAGTGGAAATGAACCTTAAGGAAACGGGGGACTGAAGCAACAGCGGTAGAGAAGAACTTATTTTGAAAAACCCATGCCATTCGCCCAGTAAACACTGAGTCTGGAGTTAAGCCTAGCTAGCTTGTCCCAAAGAAAGGTGTAATTCTTTATAATACAATAAAGGACAACTTGTCTTAATTTTCAATCCCCCATTCCCCCATACTCATAAAAATTACTATATGAATATCACGAAAGCCTTAAGACATGGGCTTCATTTCAGCTTTTCTTCTTACTGACTTGGTGTCCCTGGTCAGGCCTATAGGCCTCAGTCTTGCTATGTGTAGAATGGAAATACATGAAACATAATGAGACCCAAAATAAATCTAATTATTTTAAACAGTTCTGAAAACTAATTAAGAATCTACAACTACTTCTTCTTCATTTGAGTGCCTAACTGTGCCTGCATTTTCTTTATTCCTAAGTTTACTTATAACAGAAGGAGGCTTGAAAGGAAAATGGCAGAGGCTTGAAGGAAAAAAGACAAATTCATGCTTCTCATATATTTAGCAAATTATAAACTCTATAAAGTCCTTCTACCACAAACCTAAACTCTGGGGTTTTTTGAATAGAACTTTCAGAGAAACAAATTACAGTCACTGACATTAAAGCCTCAGTGAATGCATTAAATAGCCTGTTTGCAACAGTTCAGTGACCAGAAAATAGATATAATAAAGTCACGCAGGATCTAACACAAATATGGCAGGAGAGAAAAGCATGCAAGAGAGGCTGAGAAACAGGTTGAAATGAGAAGGTACACCGGACAACCATAGTTCCAGAGAAGAGAAAGGGATGTAGGAAGGCAATAGTAACATCGTCTTTTTCAGAACTAATGAGAGATATTAAAATGTGCATGTAGAAAACATAATATACTGGGCTGGGAAGACAGCTCAGGGATACAGTGCTTGCTTAGCATATTTGGGGCTCGGGGTTTAACCCTCAACACTGCCAGCCAACATACATACAAAACCACACACACAGACACATATACAAAGTGTGCGAAGAATAATAAAAAGTGATACCCAGATTCACTGTGGGAATACTTCACAGTTTGACAAAACAAATATATATATATATGTATATATATATATAATTTTGTATATGCTAATCACAGGCTCTATTTTCCAGCAAGCAGGACAATACAAAATAAGTTATATTACCATAACTTCAAGTACTAAGTTGAAAACATTTGGTGTTTTTCTAGTGTTTTGCTTAATTTTTTCTCTTTTTCAATATCAGATCAATATTTGCTGAAAGTCACACCCCAAGACTTTTTGCCAACTGTTTATGTTCCTTTTTTACTTAGGTAAAGCAAATCCCATACTTTCTTCATGGGGTTAAGGTCAAGACACCGAGGGGAGCCACTCCTTCCTAATTAGTTCCCCAGACTCCTCTTTTTCCCCCTTTCCCTTTAAATGGCCACAACAGTCTAGAAAAATGTTTGGAGTCATAATCCCCCTGATAAATGAATCCCCGATCAAGCAGCTGGTTTCCAGAAGGGGCCCCTCACTGGGCTGCAATTATGCTGAAGCTGAACTCCAGTAGTTCAGGTCACAGCTGAAGTACTTCAGGGAAAAATACCTATCTCTACGCTCCATTATGGGATTCACCAAGCTAAGAGCCTCCTGCTTCTCCCCTCCAAAGCCCTGTCACAAGATGAGGATCCTTGTCAATGAGAAAAACACTTCATGAAGTGAATGCAGGAGAAAGTCCCCTACTGGTGACCCATGGCGGGGGCGAGGGCAGGGAGGGACAGAGGGGGAGACTCCCATGTTCAGACAACTGGTGACTTCAAATCCCTCCTGGAAATCTAACAGAGATTGCCTGTTTCTTAAGCCACACATTTCTGAGCTAAGAAGAAGTCATCTAGTGATAGCTAGTGGGGTCACTTTATTTCTTTGAGACTCTTCAGGTAAAATCACTCTAAAGAGAAAACCATGTATAAGTGCAAAATTACCCACCAGAACAAGAATCAGGGGGAAAATGAAAGATTAGGAAAGGCTTTTGTCCTGATGTGTGTGTGGTTTCCTTTTTGTAATATTTGTATTAATCCTTTGAGAATTTTGATCATATTCACTCCCTCATTCTCCCTCAGTTTCTCTGAGATCCACCCCTACGTCCCCTCTCCTCTCTCCTTCCTGATACACTGTGTCCTTGGAAGGGCTGTTGTCTTCTATGACAGAAATCATGACATGTAAAACACTAGTATATTCCAGAGCTCAGCTGCCTTTCCAAAATCTTGTAGGCTTACCTTCTCTCACTGGTTCTTCTAGAATAATAAGAATCCTCTGCTCATATTCCACATGAGGGTACAGTCTTTCATCCCTTAATATATCAATAACATTGGATTTCTGTTTATGCCAAGAGACATGTAACTTCCTCACTAAAACTGATCCTCACTAGTAGTGCTTTTCTTATTTTGAAATTGCAATAACTCAACCTTTACCTTAATTTGAGAAAAATAAGTTCAAGTACTTCTAGGAAAAACAGAAGTATTTTGAAAAAACAGCACAATAATACTCTGTGTGAGAACTGCCGAATGCTTCTATTCAAATTTAAAAGAGAAGAGAAGCCTGGCAATGCTGGCACATGCCTTTAACCCAAGCACTGGGGAAGTATAAGCAGGTGGATCTCTGTGACTTCGAGGCCAGCCTGTTTTACGGAGCTAGTTCCAGGACTATATAGAGAAACACTGTCTAGAAAAACCAAAACCAAACAAACAAGTAAATAATAAATAAATAATAAATAAATAAATAAGACAGTAACCCCTTGCAACATGTAAAGCAGAAGAAGAATAAGCAGAATAAACAGTATCAACTCAAAAGAGGCACACCTTTAATCTCAGCACTCAAGAAACAGAAGCAGGTGGATGTCTGAGTTCAAGACCAGCCTGGTCTACATGTGTGAATTCTAGAACAGCCAGAGCTGTACAGAGAAACCCTATCTTAAGGGAGTAACAACTCTACCTGGATTCTTCTAGGATTTTTTCAGAACTTCAATAACAAATTCCCACAAACATGGTGCTTAAAATGGCAGAACTGTATTCCTTTTCAGTTGTGGGTATAAAAGTTACCAAGAGAGTTGTCACACTCTGGCAGCTCTGGGGCACATGCTCCACCTCTCTCAAGCTCTTGGTACTCTTGTGTTTTCCTGGGAATCTCTGTGAAATTCCCTGTCAGTCTTCATCACCTAATGATCTCTTTCTTCTCCAAGCACATTCCTCTGTGTGTGGCTTCATTCAGAGATCATTCAAATAATCTAAGGGCATCTCCCATAAATTCTATCCTCAAAGGTACATTGTCAAATAACTCACGGGTGTACAGGAAGTCCATGGGTGTGTCCCTCATGGTATCTCCCATCGACCAGCCCATCTGTAAACAGACTCATAGCTGGAATGGTTCCCTAAACTTTTGGTTTGAGTCACTCTTCCTATGACCATATAATGTTAGATATAAAAGGTGTAGAAAGAGAGCCCAAATCATAGTGAATCAGAAAAATGAAGCATTTAATGACATTAACTCTGTGGGTACAGATGACTTGAGGGCAGGTGGCTCACAGCTACCTGTAAGTCCTGCTCCAGGGACATCTGGTGCCTCTGACCTACGCAGGCACTACACTAACATGTGCATGCCGCCCCCATTCTCCACAGACACATAACTATATAATAGAATAAATTACAGAAGCCAAGGTGCATTCACTAAAAGTCTATAATCATGAATGATTTCTTTTCAAACACCTAAAATGAGGAATAGAAAGAAACGTCTTTAATCCTATTTGCAAACTAACTCCTGAGACACTTTGCAGAGACTTGTGAAACATTATCTTTTCTATGTGTCATCAGAAGAGCCAGAAAGACAAGACAAAACTCTGTAAGTGACATGGTCACCTACGTAGAAAAGATTAGAAAAGCTAACACACTCATAAACCTACATATACTTCTTGTTAAGAAACAAATTCTATACACTTACCTGAATGTTTGTATGCATGAGTGTTCCACAGCATGCTCATAGAGGGCAGAAGACAACTTGAAGAAGTATAGCCCTAAAAACACTTATTTGTTGATTTATTTATTTTTATTGAATGCCTAGGATGTTTTGTGTGCATGTATGTCTGTGCATCACATACATGAGGTGCCCACAGAGGCCAGAAGAGGGCATCAGATACTTTGAAACTGGAGTTACAAGTGGCTGTGAGCTACTTGACGGGCTTGGGTGCTGAGAACCAAACCTGGCTTCTCTGCAGTAGCAACAAATGTTCTTAGCCACTGAACCATCTCTTCAGCTCCATAAAAAGACTTTATAAGATTGGTGAGTGCAAGATCCATCTACAGCCAGCAATCATGTTTATCAACACTGGTAAATCAACTAGGCAGTACAACTCGAACAATCTACCTACAGCCAGCAATCATATTTATCAACACTGGTAAATCAACCAGGAAGTATAACTAGAAAGAACAAAGAAAGCTCAAGGGAAAGGAACTAGACAATGAGATAAGACAGGAGTGTCTCAAATGAAGACAAGAAAGGAACTTGGCAGCACAAGGGACTTTGAATCAGATCTAGGTAAGGAAGCCAGTGCACACTCTATCTCTATACTAGTTTTTCCCTGGACACATTACTCATCCCATTCTCTCTTTGGCATGGCAATCTCTACTTCCTTCTATTCTGAAAGCCAGCTATGCTTTCCATTCAGAAAGCAGTTCTCTGTTGCTGAGTGAATCATTGTATCAAATGACTGACCAAAAGCGTCGAACTCTCTCTGCTCAATCCACAGACCTTTCCCAGATCTAGGTAACTCTGTGGGAAGGGACAGAGTCACCAGGCAGTATCCTGGGAAATGGGAGACAATAGTCTGTGGAAGGGTAACAAGAAGATTGTTTAAATCACATAGTCTATTGGAAACAGCATTGACAAATCTCCTTTAATGCTTTTCTGCCCTTTGAAAACTATGTTCTAGGACCACAGAGATGGCTCAGCAAATAAAAGCTTACTACACAAGTCTGACAATATTAGTCCAATGCTTGAAATCCACAAAGGAAGGAGAACATGGTTGCTGAAGGTTATCCTCTGTGTGCGTAGAGACCACAAGTCAATATTGAGTGTCTTCCTCAATAACTGAGCACCTTGCTTTTCTTTTCCTTTTTTGCTTGTTTGGTTTTTCTGTTTAATTGTTTTTTGTTTTACAAAAGCTTTTATTCACAAGGGTGCAACCACATATGGAGATGAATAGCGAGTGTCTGGCTCATCTCACGAAGGCTTGTGGGCATTCTGGTCTGAGACATGGAGAAAGGTGATTTGATCACATTTCATCAGCTCTTAACCAGCCCACATGTCAGAGATGTTTTTAATATGGCCAATTAAAGGCAGAAAATGAGAATAATTGAGACAAGGTAACTCTAAGAAGAGGTGAGTGTTAGAGCAGGTAGTTGGTTCAGGTTCCAATATGTTTTTGACATGGGTGCTCACTGTACATAGAACTCACTTATTTGACTAGACTTGATGGTCAAAAAGATCAGAGGAGTCCCTAGAGTGACCAATGCATAAAACAGAAAGGTCACTAAAGTTGAGAGACAAAGGCGTTGGTCACAGTTCTGTCAAAACTGTGTGTCCTGAGAAAGATGTGTTTACTGTTCTAGCAGAGGAACAGAGTTTGGGTCCCAGCACCCACATCAGATGGCTCACAACTGCCTACAACTGCAGTTCCAGGGGACCCAACACCCTCTGGCCTTCACAGTTACCAATGTGCACATGGTATATACAAACTCACAAAAGCACACATATACATAAAATGACATTTAAAAATAAATCTTTAATATATAAAAGAAGAGAAATTATCTCTCTGGACCATGGTTGACTCAATTACAACCTGGGGCAACTTCAGTCCAACCACAGGTATTCATTGTAGAGCAACAAGCCTACTTATACAAAAAGGGGTATTTAGGGAACATGATTATAATAACAGAGCATTGAGCAAAGAGTATATATTTGCATGCCCCAATTTAAGAACATTAAGTATGCTGGGCAGTAGTGGTGCATGGCTTTAATCCCAGCACTCGGGAGGCAAAGGAAGGTGGATCACTGTTGAGTTTGAGGCCAACCTGGTCTTAAAAACAAAACAAAAAATAGCCATATTAAGTTTCATGTTACATGTCTATATGTACCAATATAGAAAGCTCATACAATATATGTATCCAATATGTACCAATATGGAAAGCTGCATACTGTATGTATCCTAATGTGAAGGTCTTTAAATAACAACCCAAAGCAAAATTAAAAGAAAATTGTAAAACAAGTATGGAATGATTTCATTTTGTAAAGTAAATCATACAAAACAAAAGCTATGTATGATAATGTGTTCCTGTCTGGAAATACAAACACCAAAGCACTATCAACAGCTACCACTGAGGTCTGGAATTGACACTGAGAGTGGGATGGAGAGAAAGACTTAGTTATTCTATAGTATATAGTTTATAACTTGTAATCACCACATATGAAATTTGGGAGCAAGGGCAGACAGATTAAGATGATTAAACATAAACTCTAAAATTCCAGCTCTAAAAAATCATGATAATAAGAACTACTTCCTGTTTTCCCTCCAGCTCCATTCATGCCTCTGTGGGTTCATGGGTTTGGTTTACAAGCCTCAAAGGATACAAAAATCTGAGGATGCTTGCCAGGTGGTGGTGTTGCAGGCTTTTAATTTCTGCAAACGGGAATCAGAGGCAAGTCAATCTCTGAGTTCGAGCCTGGTCTACAGATCAAGTTCCAGGACAGTCAAGACTACACAGAGAATTCCTGTCAGAAAAAAAATAAGTAAATAAAATCTGATATCAAGAGCCTGATATAAAACCCCTCAGTATTTGCATGCAACCTGCA
The DNA here is from genome assembly GCA_001685095.1 of Ellobius talpinus. NCBI lineage: Eukaryota > Metazoa > Chordata > Mammalia > Rodentia > Cricetidae > Ellobius > Ellobius talpinus. The sequence continues at coordinate 12,370 of LOJH01012688.1, forward strand.
CACATACTCATATATACTTTAAACCATCTCTAGTTGGTTTCTAAGACCTAACTCAAAGTGCATGCTATGCAATTAGTTGATATAATGCTTCTGAAGTAATGAGGACACATGTGATGGAATAATCTTTTTGTACACTATGAAGATATGTTTATGCCTAGGGGCCACCTGACTGGCTGGTATCTAGGCAGGAGATTTAGGTGGGACAGTCAGACAGAGGATGCTGGGAGGAAGAAGGGAAGAGTCTCAAGAGTCATGAGAGATGAAGCACAATTCATAATAACTCAGGGTCAGAAATTGGGGTTCAACCTGAAGATCCGAAAAGCAAAACAGCCACCCACTGGCTCTTACCTCCACCTCAGTCTGAAATGGTGATCCTGCCTCCTGGAATCTCAGGAGACTACCTGTCTGAGAGTTGTTTCCTCCCATTTTATAATTCTCTCTAGGGCTGGGATTAAAGATGTGCACCACTGTCATTAAAGGCATGCACTGCCCAGTTTCTATGACAACTAGTGTGTCTACTGGGATTAAAGTTGTGTGTCATTATGGCTACTGAGATTAAAGGTGTGTTATGATAATCTGGTTCGTTAGGCTGACCAGTGGTACTGTTTTACTCTCAGATCTTCAGGCAGTATTTATTTATTAAAATACATTTGAAATGCCACTACAGAGGGACACAGAAAGAAGCAAGATGAACATGCTGTATTGAAAGAAAATACAGCCACGTGGCAGAGGATAGATAAGAAATATGGGTTAATTTAAAATGTAAGAGTTAATAAGTCATCAGCCTGAGCTATTGGCCAAGCATTTAAAATTAATAATAAGTCTCTGAATGGTTACTTAGGAGCATCTGCCAAGACACAGAGAAACTCAGCCTACAGGCTTTAGAAATGGGTTAGCAGATAAGCACACTTGGTGTTCTTCCAGAGAAATAGTCTGATTCCCCCCACACAGGGCAGCTCATAATCGTTTATAACTCCAGTTTAATAAGAAAAAAAAGAAATACTAGCTAGGTGTAGCATGTCTAGCACTTGGGAGGCAGAGGCAGGCAAACTGGAAATTCAAGGTCAACCTGGTCTATAAATAGAGTTCTAGGCCTGAAAGGCTAGATAGTAAGACCCTGTCACAAGACAGCAATTTTTACATAGAGAAATTCGACTGTATTGAAAAATCTCATCAGAACAGGAATTGACCTTGGTAGCAGATTCAACCAGAAGAGACCCCATAAAATGAGAATCTGTAAATAAAAATATCTTAAAAGTGATTATCTCAGCCTGGCAGCGATGACACATGCCTTCAGTCCCAGTGCTGGGAGGCAAAGGCAGCAGATCTCTAATTTTGAGGCCAGCCTGGTCTACAAAGTGAGTTCCAGGACAGCCAGGACTATAAAGTGAAACACACCTGTCTCAAAAAAACCAAATGGAAAAAATAACAAAACCCACTAAAGAACAACTATCTTCTTACCATTTTTGGTTTTGTTGTTTTTGTTTCCTGAGACAGGGTTTCTCTGTAGCTTTGGAGCCTGTCCTGGAACTCACTCCTTAGACTAGACTATCCTCAAACTCACAGAGATCTGCCTGTCTCTGCCTCCCCAGTGCTGGGGTTAAAGGCTTGCGCCACTACTGCCTAGAGCAACAATCTTCTGAAAAACAAAAACCAACAATAACAAAAAACTGTAACTGATATACCCTCTATATTTAACTTGAGTTTCCATCGTAAAAACCATAATAATATAAAGACACATTAAGTTTGTAATAGTTTCAAGTTGATGTTAACTAATCCAGACAGATATTTGTATAAGGATTTGGACTTTTAATATGTATAATCATATTCTTTAAACATAGACGATAGATAGATAGATAGATAGATAGATAGATAGATAGATAGATAGATA
>LOJH01012688.1:14296-25400 GCA_001685095.1 Ellobius talpinus
AGATAGATAGATAGATAGATAGATAGATAGACAGATAGATAGATGATAGATAGAATAGATAGATGATAGATAAATAAATAGAGAATTTTAAGGCATTCTTGATTTCTACCATTTTAAATTTAGGATATTGAGTGTGTATTTAAAATACTTAAAAATAAAACCATCTGAAGGAAAAGTCAATGCACACCTCGAAGGGTATTTTTAATTATAAATGAGAAAACATTCTTATGAGAACATGCGCACTGGGTATAAATTCACATGGACAATGCGCAGCACAGTGTAATTGCTCTCCAGAGGCTTGCTCAAAGAAAGGAGGATTGTCTCCTCTATTTCTACCAGAATGAGACTGTTTCAGGAGGCAGGCTCCTTAATGTGAAGAAAAGGGTCCAATCCAATTAAAACTGCAAAGCAAACTTTGAGAGGACAAACGCCATTAGCACAAACTGGAATGTGGCCAAAACACCGGGTAATCCTTCAACTCTTAGAAAAAGTGCCGGGGGACATTTAACAACTGCAGGTGGCCAAATTCTTTCTCCCAAATCTCATCAGGAAAGTCATTTATAGCAACAGTGTTGAGCACAGAAAAGCAATATGACTTGACAAACTGCATATTCAATTATCATGTTAAAGCTCTGACTTTGGTCAGGTATTGTTTGAAACTGCTCCTCCATAGGAAGATCCATATAGAAAGCAAACCCTTCTGTTTGTTATTCAGCAAGGACAGGGTGTAGGAAGGATTGCCATTTATGTCTAATAATGGTCTTTCTTTACTTGAAAAACCAACTATCATTTTTGCCTGTGAACTGAGCCTTGATTTATGCATGTTTTAATTTCCTTCATATATTTTGGACTTCTTTATGAAATTTTAACCAAGAGTTTATTCCCCACGATAATTTCTCACTACAGTCTTACTTTCTGTGAATTCAGTCAGTTAGCTGTTTTCTGTAACCTGACATAAAACTGAGCATGATTTTTTTTAAATATATAAATTTTCCCATGTTGGGAATTATCACATGATACTGTTTCTTATTTCTTTATTAATTTACTTTTTAAATTTCTTGAAAGTTTATTTCCATTTAACACTCCACAATCCCACCTCCAGCAGGGCTACATGAGAAACATTTCGTTAACTGGGACAGAGGAAGGCAATGGAAAATGCAGGCCTGTCAGTGACATAACCCATCCATCTTGGATCCTGCAAAGCATATTATGTGAGCAAATGCATTCACTGAAACTGAGAATGGTTCCCGGCTTTTAAATGTTGACTGCATGAGAGTTCTGCTTCTGCCTGCTGTGATTTAAAAGGCTAAAGGCCTCATTTCGAGCCACTAAAATTCAAAGTGACAGAAACCTACAAATTTTTATTGCTGTGCATTTAATAAAATTTACATTTACAAGCTGTCAGTTTGAAATGTTGGATAACTGGTACTTTTGCATGCAGACAAGCAGATTGGTTTGTGCTGTGGGTTCATTACTACCTACTTACATGTTCCTTAAATACTCAGAATAATCCTTCAATCTATGACTTCTGATATCTCTTAATTCAACACTGGCACAAAAACACCATTGAGTTTGCAGAAAGGTCAACAAAAGGAATTTATTGTGCTCCCATAAAGCAAACTGTAATTAAGAGCCCCTTTCTGCTTGTTTTAATGTGCTAATACGAGAACATTAGAACCAAGGTACAGCCTATTGCTAGGTGTCTGCAGCAGCTGCTTAGGTTTTTGGTAATTTACTTACTCAATTATGTCGACTCTCTTAAATCCACAATACTGGTGGGTGGTAAGGTAGAGGGATAATAAAAAAGCATAGAGTAGGAAACCCCTTTAATGCATCTTTTATGTGCATCTTGGGTAACTTTTTTTCCCTTTTTGCTTGTTTGTTTTGGGAATCAGAATTAAAGGTTGTAATTTTAAGAAACTCAGAACAGGAATAAATATGCACAAGTTTAAAACACCTCCCAAAATTATAAGATGCTTAATAATCTGGTGATTACATGCTCTGTGTTGAGAAAGAATATTAATCTGAATGTTTGACTCAGGACTACAAAAACAAATTATCTAATGGTTTCCAAAGGGGAAGTATGAGAAAGACCATTCATAAAGTTACTACATAGTAGTAAAGTATACACACTTCCTTATTCTACATTAGAACTGAAAGACAAAGAGAAACTCTGAGAACGATGTGATGTCATGGGTTCCTAAGGTCACCTTTAGCAAATTCTCTCAAAAGGTTTTCTAACAAGGTGAATCCAGTAGTCTTTCAGAAGTCCGTCAAATGAAAGTGTGCCTTATGCTTACAAAAAAAATCCCAATTCTTCCTAATAGTCAAGAAAAATGTAAGCGCCCACCTCAAAATTCTAATTCTGATTTTTTTATATTTGTCTTATCTTGAAGTCAAAATGTGAATTTACAGAAGAAAACAAAAGTAAAATGCTCAACCTGGTTTCACCAAGACCTCGCTCCTGCACCAAAACTAACAACTGCACCTAACACAAATTAGCAACTTAACCTTGGAAATTCAAATTGTCTTACTTTGAAATTTATTTAAATTATATCTAAAATTTGGCATTCACGTAAGAGGGCGAGTCACAATCTGTCAGCGTGAATTAAAATTTCAGGAAGTGCTTAAGTAATTTATTTTCAAACATTATTACACGAGTTTAGTATTAATATGATTTTTTTCAATATGTTAGGACTTAAAATAACTGTGATAAATGAGTAATTTCCATTTTACAGTTCAAAAATTTCAAAAGAATTTGCACATATAAACTTAATGATGTTGGTTACAAATTTGATATACTTAAATTTTCCTCACTAAGACTCAGATTCTGCTGGGTGAGGTAAGATAATTAAAAATGAGAAAAAGCAAATAATCTATTTTTGCACAATTGCTTTTGGGTCATTGTCTTTGAAATAATTTTATGAATGTATTTCAGTCTTAAGAGAAGTTTATTTCATTTTGATAACAAGGAGATTGAGAATATAAAATATTATACTGTACTACATTAAATCCCATAGAATGACAAATTCAATAACAAAGATAATTTAGGTCCTGGAAGAATGTGTCTTGCTTCACTTTATACTGTTAACTTTCAAAAGTAAATTTAAATAAATTAATCTGTGAAATTTTATTTTTAAAATGGAAAATGAAACCTAAAAATAGCTAAGAATCTACAGGATGATAGAAAAACGTATGGAAGTTGCCTTCCCCTACCTGAATAATAACCCAGTGAGCTGGGGAACCTAATGAGTTTTCTCTGAACCAGCCTCTGATTGTGTGACCATTGCCTGTAATGTGAGTTAATTGATTTGCCTATTCATTAGTCCTTTTGAGAAAGATATGCTAAGAGACAGGGTCAAAATAAAATCTATAATTTCACCGCTCGACAAAACTAAAAAACACAATTTTATGTCTAAGCATGACAGTGGCATTGTCTAAAAGAGCAAATTCCAACAACTCATTTACTTCAGAGTAAAAAGATAAATGGTTAGCCTTTATAGCAGCTGGGAGCAAGCTCAAGCAACACCCTCCATTTTCATGCTCAAGCTTTCTCAAACACTTAGTTTAAACGTCTGGCAAAATGCTAGGCTTATTGGTGTGATGTATGCATTGAATACATCGGGTCTCTATTAATTTGGCTGCCTGCAAGATAACTGAATACTAAGTAACTAAAATAACATCAATATTAATATAATTGTATTTACTAACCTCTAGCTACTCACTCCTGCCTGGCATAAATGTTGGAATTATAATTCAGACAGGGCTGAACGGCAATCTTCAAGAAAATTGCTTTAAATTGGCCTTCATTAGCTCCCAAAGTCCTGAAAAACAACTCCAAGTGCCTGACTATGGAAGGCAAGCCAGTAGCAAAGCCTCCCTATTAGAAAGACAGCATATTGACCTATTCAGCCAGCGCTCATCACATTCAGTCAATCCTATTAAATAGTCTTCAACCACAAAAGAATTCCGCTGCTCCTAAGTATTGGGACTATTAGGACTATATTCAAATGCCACATGTGTTATTGCAGTTTGCTTGTTTTTTTACAAGTATAGAGAACTGGAGGTCATAGCTGATCTGCTTAAGTCTTTTACTTAATGTTGCTTAGTAATAACAAATCATCATCACACCGTAACAAAGAGCAAAGAAACTAAAACTTTTATAGGAAAGGCAAATACCAAGTGGGAAAGCTGTTTCAAAGAGAAGAAAAATGTCTACTGGTTCAGGGTTCCGCTTTGAAGGGCGCGTTCTTCCTTGACATCTGCATAGTAAAGGGAGTACAGTTTCCTTGGTCAAGCGTCCTCTCTGAAAAACCCTGCACTGGCAGACTTGCAGATGGAAGGAATTTTTCTGAAGGATTAATTCACAGCTCTTGGTAACACTCAAAACGCTGAATATCTTCAGTATACAAGCCAGGGAATCTGGTCCTTAGAGCCACATCTTTTAGCAAGCAAATATTTGAAAAGACTTTCTCAACATAAAACCTCTCAGACTTATGCATTTTCTGATATGAAAGTGATATGTGTATTACCTCCCCTGCTGAGCTCCCCCTGGTTTACAACTTGAAAATGTGCCAGCACTTTTTCTTTCATATTGGCATTTCCGTTTTTGAGCCTAACCACTGGTTTTGTTCCCAAAAAATAGCATTTCAAAACAGAACAGTAAAGCAAAACATTTCAGGCCTACCAACAAAGACCACCATCTTGAAAGTCAGGTAATGTTTCTTGGAGTCCAAGTTCATAGCCAATTCCACCATTGACTTGAACTAATATAACTTAGTAAACACTTCTCTTTTTTAATACAAGTTTCTGAGAATTTGTGTCTGTTCAGGGAAGCATGGTTATTCATGCCAGTGGAGAGATGCACCTTCAAGTGGGGGCTAAAACGTATGTGTTAAAGTCCCACATTCTCACTTTCAGCACTTACTATCTATATGATGGGAAGTAATCTACTTGTACACTCTTATCCTTTATGTCCTTTATGTATGTATAAATATAATGCCAAAGACTTTCAAATGAGGGCCTGAAATACCACTTGTAAAGTACTAAGTATGATACCTGCTATGTAGCAAGCAACGTAGTCATATGGTTGCTGTTTTTATATTTAATTTGATATGCCTTTAATTAAATAAACTGTCTTAGGTCAAAATGGCAAGCCACATCTTCTAAAACTATCAATATTCAATCTAGATATCAATTGATTTATCATGGACTGGCTATACAGTTAAAATGTAGACTCTTCAATCATAATACATCTCTTTTGTCCTCTCTCCCCACCTCCTCAGAACAAGAACCCAAAACTTCCTTCTCAAATATCTGGTGATCTGTTCCTATAACCAGATGGAAAAATGACAATGATCGTTTTCCATTTTCTTCATAGTCCTTTCCATTCTAACAGCAGCTGCAGCATTTTCCTTCTTTGTTACTTGCACTAAAAATAGTGTTTTCAAATTTGCTCCAAGATCTGTCTTGAAGGTGACTTTAACTTCTTCCATCTCCCATTGTCAAGTACAATTCCAATTTTTTTCTTTATTCTATGAACAGAGCTGTCCTCTTTATTTTCTATTCTGTGATAGAAAATAAAGAGAAATAAAAATCTAAAGTAGAAGGCACAGTGGTCATTCCGGGAGAAAGGATGAAAGATACTTCACCCTCACTTGTACAAAGGGAAAGAACTGGATAGCCTGTTAAGAAAGCAGAGAGGTTTCAGTTTAATATTTTTTTATTTATAACAAAATTGGTCCAAGCAAACCAATGGAGGGAGGGCTACCAAAATAGTAGTGGGCTTGCCATGAGGTCTTCCAAAAGGCTCTGGCCATGGGATGTAGAAACAGACTCCAGCCCAACATCACACAGAGCAAGAGCTTCCCTCTGCCCTTCTACACTTGCACCAACGCCACTGTGTTCAGTTACCATTAGCCATCTAGAGACAGCTTCAATTTGGCCAGCTTACACTTAGTCTCATGATTTTCTCCTTGCCTCCCTCCATCTGTGGAGGTGGAGTCTAGAAGTCAATAGGAGTTCAGGGCACATGAGTGGGTATAAAGAATGCCCACACAGCTCACCCAGGCCCATAAAAGCCAGGAAATGAACAAGTTCAAGTTCTCATAGTGTGTTAATGTGCCCACAAATGTACCTCCTTCATATATTTAACAGCTTGTGTAGTAATGAAAAATATCGTGTAGAATCCATAGCTGCATGTGTAAGGTGGGCTCATTAATACACCTATTTATGTACCTTAATTGTTTCATTCCTTGTATTTTATTGGTTAATGAAACACTGAAAGTTTTTTATAGAAATAGTTTATATTATATATGAAATATCATGTAAAAGAAACCAAGGGGAACAAGCAGGGGAAAATTCTAATGGTATTCTTATTGAATTTCATGGGCTTATATTATACCCCCACCTTTCTGCCTACCAGCAGTCAATCTATAACAAGAGAAAGAAGGAAAAACTCCATCCAGGATAATCATTCAGTAAGCTTGTGTAGACAGTTGAGCAAAACACCCCAGACTGGGAATCTGTGGCATGGGAATCTGTTTTTCATAAGAATGGGGTCATTCCAGTCAGGCCATCTCTGATTACAGCCCAGTATTAAGCCTGACATTTGTTTGTTCTAACATGTTTGTCAGTTTTAAAACTAGGGAAGCCTGGAATAAAGGCTTGAATTTTTAAGGTCTAACTATTACTAGTGAAGTCTGGGTTTGGGTTGTTTTTCTAGGAGAAGCCAAAGGCCACGGAAGATGTTTTTCCATAATGTTTTTCATCACTCTTTAAGCTAAACGTGGGGCAGGGGGAGGATGGAAAGATGGGAGGACATGGTTTTCTTTGGGGAAGGAAATTAGAAGTCGCCACAAATAATTCACCTGGATAGGTAAGGGCAAGCAAACAGTGTCTGCTTGTGACTCTGACGACATTGCCTTACACTCAAGGGAGGCACCCAGACTCTAGCTACAGACCCGGCAAGGAAAGGGCTTTGAGACTGGAGTGGGAGGGGGCACGGTCCAGGTGTGGGTTCACATCCATACTTGCCAGAGGGCCTCTACAGGTGGCTCTCTTTGGTTGCCAAGTTCTGTACAAACCAAAGGCTGATGTGACTCCCACCCAGACTGGCTGAAGCAATGTCCCAGTTCTCTGAGAGAAAAATTTGGCCTCTACCTATCAGTTGCAGTCTGCGGTGCTGGACTTGGAGTAAACCACTGTAAGATCCAAAAAAGGCAAAACTTAAACCTCACAGCCTTGTTGACCATCATTTTCTCTGTGAGCTGCCTGCGGCTTCATCAGGCCGCAACCAGACTGGAGCTTTCAAAGACGCCCTACAGAGAGCTTGAAGCCAGCCTCCAGTTCTGCCCTGAGCTCAGTACAGCTTATGCAGGTCGCAAAAGCTACTCCCAGGCGCGCCAGAGGCATGGCACACTGGCCCTGGGACTCGGCTTTGCATGTGTTAAGTGTCTTAAACTCAGTCCTGGCCCCAGGACTGCTACCTCCCCGTTAAGCCCAAGAAGAGACCTCCATCATCACCACCCAGCAGCCCGCGTTGAGAGCAAGCACTTTGTATTCGCAGCGTCCCGGTCACGTGGCTCCTAGGCGCTGACCTAACTGAGGCCAGAGTCAACTTCCCTAGACTCCTCTCCTTACAAATGCTTGCTCCTTCCTGTGAGATCTAGAGCAGTCAACACACAGAGCATCCTAGGGTAAAAATGTAGACTGCTGGGCCCATCTCTTCCGTTAAAAGCAAGCAGCACCTCAGGATGAATTTAGGTCAGACGTGATCTCCCTCCCCTTTTCCTCCTCCCCTCTGCAGTCCCTTGCCTTGTTTTGGAAGTGCCGCTGACCCTCGCTAGCTTTTCAAGGCGCTAGACGTCACCGTCACCGTGGCACTCGAGCCAAGGAGCCAGGACACAGAGGGTTGGGGAATGCAAGGAAAGTGTCCCATGCTTGCAGGCGGAGTCTCTGATCCCACGGGTCAGAACAAAAGTAGATAAGAAGCTAGCGAGTGTTATCCATTGCCACCGTCCCTCCTCCTAGGTCCTTGAACCTAACTTCCCCATCACCTCACAATCCCTGGGTTGCCTACAGTCAGGAAGGACTGTGGTTGCTAGAAGGAAGGAGGGTTGAGGAACGTCCAGTGCTAAACACAATCAGCATCCTCCTTGGGTGCTCAGGTCCCAGAGAAAGGAAGGAGAGGAAAAAAGAGGGGAAACAGAGGCCCAACTCTCCAGCCAGAAAGAAAACATGGGAGTCCTTGTTAAGTCCTTTCTGCAGGCAGTGCTGCTGGCTTCTGGGGTGCGGGATGCTGGGATACAGGAGGACTGAGAACTCCCACACTCTAACCTAGAGTGCCTGTGGCCACCTGAACTGCTGCGAGCTGGTCCAGTGTTTGTTGAAAGGGAAAACTGTGAACAATTGGAAGCCATGACCACCACACATCTAAATCAACCCCAGAACTCATGCTTTGGAGATGCTTGGATGGCTCTGCCCCAGATCAGGCACTTTTCTCTTGCCAAGTTCACTGTCACTGTCTAAACCCCAGGAAAATGGATACCCTCCTCTTCTACAAATATTCAGAGAAGTCTACCATATGTCTGGTACTTCTGGGTCCTGGTAACACTGAAGGAGGCAGCATATACCCATGGTTAGTGTTGCCAGCTTGGGCTGGAGGTTCAAGTTCTTGCTCTCTGACTATATGGAATTCTGTCCTTTCTAACTTGGCCACAGAAGCTGTAAACCCTTGTAGAGTGGGCGTGATAATTCATTTAAAGAACATCACTTACAACTGAGAACCGCTTCTGTAAGCTTAACAATTTTTTTTTAGATCCTTTCACCGACCTGCTCTTCTAAGAAAGGATGCCGGAGGAACAAGGCATGATACAGAAGCTAACCATCGGTCCTAGGTCACAACTCCAACTCCTGAGAAAAGATTAAAGTCTGACTTCTGACCCCACACCCACACAGAGCAGAGAAGTCCCAAGTTCTCAGGAATTGGTAACAATAGGGGGGGGGTGAGATCACGAATGCTGCAGCAGGATGTTCTTCCCAACTGTATTGGATCCCTCCGCTAAGCACTGGAGCAAGCGCCAAGAGCCTTCTCTGGCTACCTTTCGAAATTCTAGAGTAGCAAAGATCTCAACGCCCTACGATATACTTCAGTGAAATGGATCGAAAATGTCCCACGGTGCTTCTAAGACTTTTCTGGGAAGGCTTAAAAATACACACGTGAACTTTGTCTCAGAAAGGACCCAGAAGGTTCTGTTTAGCCCTTTAGTTTCAGGCGGTTGGGGTTTGGCTTAATAATAGGGGCTTCCAGTTTTTTAGTAATGTTTGCCAAATACATTGTCAACAATCTGGATGCTGTAAATCCAAGCCTATAAAAATAGCAGCAAGCAGTGAGCAATTCCTAAGATGAAGGCAGTGACCTAGAGTCTGGATCAGGATCATCTTCGCAGAAGATGCATTTGTGAACCATGGAATTTTGTCTTTTCTTCCATAGACACTTTTAAAAAGACTAAGTACCAAATGCCCCTACTTGATTACTTTTTTTAAAGACTGTTCTCGAACTCACTGCACACTTGAAAATAGCCTTTTTGTCCCAGTCAAAGACCTAGGCAATTAGAACTGGGGCATTTGCTTAGCTGTTGGCCTTCCTCAGGTGCACTGGGCAGTAACAGCAGCTAAAAAACCTACTGGGGCCAAAGGAACTCGTCCAACCTCATTCTAGATCCTGGGCTCTCTACCTGACAGCTTGAAGATGAGCTTCTAATGACCCTCTGTGTCCCAGAGCCTCGGCAGCTAGCTCAGGGAGGCTGCGACTAATGCCATCCCACCCAGCCAGGGAGGGATCTTGAACTCCTATAATCCCTAAAAGTCTATCTCTTAGTAATCACAGCAGTTACCAGAGAATTCACCAATCCCTTTATCACCCTCTATACTCGCAATATCTGCAAAAGGGAGTTTATGTACTGAAAAGGAATAAAGACAATATTGAGTCTTAGGTGTGGGGAAAATGTTTCACCTTGTGTCTTTTTCAAAGCAAACACAAAGCTCCACTGAGGAGCTGTGACAGTTGATGTCTTCTGGGAGAAGAAGAGTCGGAGAGGAACAGTCAGTTTTCTCTAAGGGTGTGGCTGCTAATCTCAGAAGTATATGGACAGCACAAATTGGAGCTGAAGGGTTATTAAATAAAAATTTAGAACGAATACCAAGTTGGGGCATAGAAAGATGTGGGCAGATCTGAGAAGCGCTGATGGAATAAGTTGGGGCAAAGATGATAAAATACACTGAATGAAATTCTCAAAGAATTAATAAAATACTTTAAAATCTTTGCATGTACTTTTTAAACCCCAAAATCTCCTTCTTCTGTAGGTTTCTTTTGCACAAGAAATATTGGCAAAAGAGAAATTCTCTGTCAGTTCGAGGTTACCAGGCTACCATGTTGCCGAGCTGAGAATGACATCCAGACATCTGGCTGGGAAGTCCTCCCTTCAAGTCGCCATCCTGGGGCAGTCTTTGCAAAGGGCCTCTCTGCAAAATCCCTTCAACTTCCATAAGTCCATGATAGTTGCTCTATGAGCTTGCTTGTTTGAATTTGGTCAAACACCTGCTTTTCCTTTCCAGGTTTAGCTGTGGTGGTATCTCCCAGGAATGGCAAACATGCCCTGAGTGCTCTCTATAGGCCAGACCTCAATAATAAGTACTTACTAGATGTTGGGTACTATCCTAAACTTCTTGACATTTTAACTTGCTTAAAACAATAAACAGTCCCGAATGGAATAAGTTCTAATGTCATCCAGAAGCTACAGATGAGCAAGCTGACAACACAATGCCACACAACATGCAAAAGATAAAGTTGGTGCTGGCTCCTCGGGTGAATGGCTGAGAATGGCTCCACACCGATAAAAACAGAGGCCTCCTCCTTTGCTGGAAGACCTGTGAAACAATACTCCGCCTTCTTTTAGCTTTCCAACTTACTGAAATAAATGCCTTTGATGGAATTTTCCTTCTAAGCTAATATCCACAGTTCTCTGTGTGTGTGTATATATATATTTAGGAATATATATAAGAATATATATATAAGAATATATATATTTAAGAATATATATAT
>LOJH01012689.1:6904-33735 GCA_001685095.1 Ellobius talpinus
TGAGGTAGATTGATTCCCAATTTTTTGAGAAACTGCCATACTGATTTCCAAAGTGACTATGCAAGTTTGCACTTCCACAAGCAGTAGAGGAGTGTTCCCCTTACTCCACATTCTCTCCAACATATGCTGTTATAAGTGTTTTTGATTTTAGTCATTCTGATAGATGTAAGATGGTATCTCAGAGTCATTTTGATTTGCATTTCCCTGACAACTAAGGAAGTGAGTAATTCCTTAGATGTCTTCTGACCATTTGAGATTCTTCTGTTGAGAATTCTCTGTTGAGATCTGTATCCCATTTTTAAAATTGGATTATTTGGTATTTTAATGTCTAGTTTCTTGATTTCCTTATATATTCTGGAGGTCAACCCTTGGTCAGATGTGGATTTGGTGAGGATCTTGTCCCATTATTTAAGCTGCTGTTTTGTATTATTTATCATGTCTTTTGCCTTAAAGAAGTTTCTCAGTTTCAGGAGGTTCCATATTAATTGTTAATCTCAGTGTCTGTGGTACTGGGGTTATATTTAGGAAGTGGTCTCCTGTGCCAATGAGTTCAAGGCTACTTCCCACTTTCTCTTCTATGAGGATGTGTGTGACTGGATTTAGTTTGATGTCTTTGATCCATTTGGACTTGAGTTTTGTGCATGGCAATAGATATTTGCATTCTTCTACATGTTGACATCCTGTTAAGCCAGCACCATTTGTTGAAGATGCGTTCTTCTTTCCCCTTGTACAGTTTTGGCTTCTTTCTCAAAAACCAGGTGTTCATAGGTGTGTGGATTAATGTCAAGGTCTTCAATTCTATTGATCTACATGTCTGCTTTTATGCCAACACCAAACTGTTTTTTATTATTATAACTCCATAGTAGAGCCTGAAAACAGGAATGGTGATGCCTTCAAAAGTTCCTTTATTGTACAGGATTGTTTTAGCTGTATTTTTTCCCATATGAAGTTGACTATTGTTCTTTTGAGGTCTGTGAAGAATTGTGCTGGGATTTTGGTGGGGATTACTTTGAATCTGTAGATTGCTTTTGGTAAGATTACCACTTTTACTATGTTGATCCTACCTATCAGAGCATGGGAGATCTTTCTATCTTCTGATCTTAAAGTTCTTGTCATGTAGGTCTTTCCTTGTTTGGTCCGAGTTATCCCTCAAGGTATTTTAAATTATTTGTAGCCTTCCCCCCACCCTGAGGCAGTGCTTCTCTGTAGCTTTGGAGCCTGTCCTGGAACTTGCTCTTGTAGACCAGGCTGGCTTCGAACTCATAGAGATCTGCCTGCCTCTGCCTCCCGATTGCTGGGAATAAAGGCATGCACCACCACCAACAGGCTATTTGTGGCTATTGTAAAGGGAGATGTTTCTCTGATTTCTTTCTTGGCCCATTTGTCATTTGAATATAGGAAGGCTACTGATTTTTTTTGTGAGTTAACCTTGTATTCAGTTACTTGACTAAAGGTGTTTATCAGCATTAAGAGTTTTCTGGTAAAATTTTTGGGGTCACTTATGTATATTATCATCTGCAAATAGCAAAAGTTTGATTTCTTCCTTTCTAATTTGTATCCCCTTGATCTCACTTTGTTATCTTATTGCTCTAGCTAGAGCTGCAAGAACTATATTGAATATATATGGAGAGAGTGGACAGCCTTGTCTGGTTCCTGATTTTAGTGGAGTCACTTTTGAGTTTCTCTCCAATTCAATTTGATGTTGGCTGTTGGTTTGCTGTACACTGTCTCTATTATGTTTAGATATGTTCCTTGTATCCCTGATCTCTTCAAGACCTTTATCATGAAGGAATGTTGGATTTTGTCGAAGGCATTTTCAGCATCTAATGAGATGATCATGTGGTTTTTTCTTTTAGTTTGTTTATATGGTGGATTGCATTGACAGATTTTTTGTATGTTGAACCATCCCTACGTCTCTGGGATGAAGCTTACTTGATCATGGTGGGTGATCTTTCTGATGTGTTCTTGAATTTGGTTTGCTAGTATTTTATTATTTTTGCATTAATGTTCAAGAGGGAGATTGGGCTGTATTTCTCTTTCTTTGTTGCATATTTGTTTGGTTTGGGTATCAGGGTAACTGTAGATCCATAAAAAGAGTTTGACAATATCCCTTCTGTTTCTATCACAATTTGAGGAGTATTAGTATTAGCTCTTTGAAATTTTGAGTTGAAACCATCCACCCCTGAGCTTTTTTTGGTTGGGAGACTTTTACTGACTGCTTCTATTTCCTTAGGGGTTATAAGTCTATCTAAATTCTTTATTTGGATTTTTTAAAAAAAATTTCCAGTTTTGTGGAATACAGGTTTATAAAGTATGACTTGATAATTCTCTAGATTTCCTGTGTGTCTGCTTTTATGTCCCCCTTTCCATTTCTGATTTTATTATTTGGGATATTTTCCCTCTGTCTTTTGGTTAGTTTGGATAAGGACTTGTCTATCTTGTTGATTTTCTCAAAGAATCAACACTTTGTTTCATTATTCTTTGTATTGTTCTCTTTGTTTCTATTTTATTGATTTAAACCCTTAGTTTTATTATTTCCTATCATGTACTTCTCCTTGGTGAGTTTGCTTCTTTTTGTTCTAGAGTTTTCAGGTGTGCTCTTAAGTCGTTAGAATGAGATTTCTCCAAATTCTTTGTAGGCATTTAATGCTATGAACTTTCCTCTTAGCACTGCTTTCATGGTGTCCCAAAAGTTTGTCTGTTGTGTATTCATTTTCAATGAATTCTAGGAAGTCTTTCATTTCTTTCTTAATTTCTTCCTTGTCCCAGTGGTGATTCAGTTGAGATTTATTCAGTTTCCATGAGATTGTAGGATTTCTGTGTTTTGTGTTGCTGTTGAATTCTAACTTTAAGCCATGATGATCTAATAACTTCATACAGGTGTTTATTCCAGGTTTTTTTGTATCTGTTGAGATTTGCTTTTTGTGACTGAGTATGTGGTCAATTTTAGGGAAGGTTCCATGAAGTGTTGAGAAGAAGGTATATCCTTTTGTGTTTGGGTGAAATGTTCAATAGATCTTGGTTAAGCCCATTTGAGTCATAATATCTGTTAGTTCTTTTATTTCTCTGTTAATGTTTTGTCTGGCAAACCTGTCAACTAGTGAGAGTGGGGTGTTGAAGTCTCTCACTATTAGTGTGTGTGGTTCTATGTGTGATTTAAGCTTTAGTAGTGTTTATTTTTACATATGTGGGTGCCCTTGTATTTGGGGGCATAAATGTTTAGGATTGAGAATTCATCTTGATGAATTTTTCCTGTGAAAAATATGAAATCTCCTTCTTCAATTTGAAACACTTCTGGTCCTAAGAACTTCAGGGGCTAGTTATCCTTTACAAAATTTTCTAACTTGCAATGTGGTAGGTCCAGATGTATGGGAAATGAATGAGGTGCTCTGTTATTGAAAACTTGCTAGGTATTAGGCAGATACTTTATTATATGATTTCATTTGGTCTTTAAAACTTCTCTAAAGAATGTATTCTAAAGTTTTCCCAATGTGACAGAAGAAGAAATTGATGCTTAAAAGAAACGAAAAATTTAAAGGAGTGGGGGATGGCCCAAGCAGTAAGTGCTTGCTATGTAAGCATGAAGAACTAAAGTCAGTCTTAGCACCTGAGTTTAGTTCTCCAGCAACCCACATAAAAAGCCAGGACTGGAGAAGGGGACACAGAGGTATCTTTGTTGTCCAGATTCAGTGGAATACTTTAGTTTCAAAAAGCAAGGAAGAGAAAAAAAAACTTGATAAAGACACCCAACCTTAATCTCTGGCTTCTCCATGCATATACCTGCACACTTGTGAGGGTATATCTCCACACACAAATAAGTGAGAAGTTTCAAATAGAGATCGGTATAGCCCTTGGAGTCCAAAGTACTTCTGCCTCTTGGTGAAAGCTGAATAGTTTCATCAATGTAGTGGGACCGAGCAGGACAAAAACTTCAGACAACAATTCTATATTTAACAGCTATGGAGATAGTGGATAACCTTGTTTTATTCCTGATTTCAGTGGAATTGCTTTGCATTTCTCTCCATTTAAGATGATGCTGGCTATGGGTTTTCTGTAACGGCCTTATGTTCTACTTTGCTTGAAACAGGATCTCTGATATTTGCACTTGCATACACTAGGTCACCTAGCCTCCAGGCTTTTATGGATTCTACTGGCTTTGTCTCCCACTCAACAATAGGACATTTGGATTACAGACAGTTACTAGGCCTGGCTTTAATGTGGATTCTGGTGATCTCAACTCAGATACTCACACTTAAACAGCAAGTGCTTTACACAAAGTGCCACATCCCTAATCCACAGTTACTCTTTTTAAAAAGCATTATTTTATGCCAGGCATTGTGACATACACCCTTCCTCAGGAGGCAGAAGCAGATGAGTTCCAAGGTCAGCCTGTTCTACATAAGTTCCAGGTCAGCCAGGCTACAGAGTAAGACCTTATGTCAAAAAGCAACCCCCACACCAATACAGCCAGTGAAAGCCATGATATTTCTATATAATAATGGAGAATCAACTTGGGAAACTAACCTGAAGCAAGCTTGGCACTGCTGGTTATGATGAGAAGACAAAGGATGAATTCAAATAATGGAGAAACACTCAAATATCGGACAATTTTTATTTGATAAATTTCATAAATGTGAAAAGACTAGAGATGTACAGTCAGTATGGTATGGTTATTGATGATCAGACACTGAAAGGATGACCCTAGATGCTACAGAGCCTGCAGCCAACACTCGACACTGCTGCCATGTCTCCAGCTACTCACTCCTCACAAGAATCTAGCACTTGCCACCACAAACATATTATCAGGGATGGTTTATTTTTGTGGAATATCATTCAAGCTAGTTTGCATCAAATAGCACTTTAGTAATCCATCAATTTTATATAAATGATTCATTTTAAAATAAAAATAAAAATGCCTATAAAGGGAAGTCAAAATTAATACAACATATATCTCTTTGGTTGGCTAATTTATACCTGCTTATATTCCAAACTGGACAGGGTATACACAAATATAGAAGATTCCTTTTCCCCCTCAGTCTCCAAACTTACTTTGAAGATTCTATTTTTAGTTGTAAAGTTTTAGTAGCTTTAACCTCTGTCCAACAAGAGTCTCAAGCATCTCAGAAAAGTTCAGTTCCTGAATATTGTGCAAGAGAAATAACCTCAGTCCATTAGTATTAACTAATGACAGGGCTAACCACAGGTTTTTCCATAGGGTGATTTGTATAGTTACAAATCTCAGGATAGATTTGTCTCAGAATATTGCTTGGGTTTAGGTCAACTCTGGGAGCTTTTCTGCATTCCAGAGTTTCAGACCCAAAGAAGAGGTAGAGGCAACAAAACCATAAACTGTGCATCTCTCCTCACCCCACAGCAAATGTTGACAGCTGCAGTTCTCATTGGCTCACAGTTAACTCTGGGCGAGCCTGTAATGTTAAAGCCTGGCAGGGTGCTGACTGGCAATTGTGCCAACTAACTTGATACTTGCCATTATTTCCAGGTCTGGCCTTCAGACGAGGCAAACAGATCTGAGACCATTGGGAAACTAACAGTAACATTTGGCATTGTACTGACCTTTGATAGAGAAAAGAAGTTGGTTATTAGTACTGACCTATCCAAAGACTTGGACAGAAATATGCAAGGGGAGCTCTTCTGGCATTTTGTAGTAAATTTTTATCATATGAACAATAACACCAGAATACTACAAAATCAAAAGCAAAACAAAGCCTCCACTGCATTATTACATTCTTAAGTGAATACAAGCAAACCATGTTTTCGAGAGTAGAAAATATTCCTCCCTGAAAGCAGCTGTTCTGAGCTACAAAGCAGAATGAGTATACCAGTGGATGTCTTATTTGTTTCCTGTGGTGTTGGGGATGGAATCGAGGACTTCAAATACATTAGCCAAACATTCTACCACTAAGCTATTCCCCTACCTATTCACTGTTATGTGGAATATAGGCTGGAGGTGTAGGCATTTGAGCATCTCTTAAGCATGCATAAAGCCATGAATTTGATCCTCAGCACCACTTAAAAAAAGAGAGGGCCGAAGATGGTTAAGAGTATTGACTACTCTTTCAGAGGACCCGGGTTCAATTCCCAGAACCCACATGGCAGCTCACAACTGTCTGTATCTCCAGTTCTAGGAAATTCAACACTCTCACAGACATACACAGGCAAAACACCAGTCAATGCATATAACATTTTAAAAAATTATTAAAAAAGTGTAAGAAAGGAAGTCTTCTTAACTAAATAAAAATGGTATAAAAATAAAAATTACTACCATTCAATGCTAGGCACATGTTGGCAAGCTGAATGCTGGTCTTCTCATGGTGACTTTGTAGTACTCTGTCAATAATCAACACCATAAGACATGGAAGGCGTACCTATTCAATGTCATTTTGTTGCATGTATGCTCTTTATTCTAAGGGAAAAACATCTATTATCTTTTCCACTGAATGTATATGTAATATATCATCTCTAGAATATAAATAAGAGTATTTTCAGAATAGGTCATCATAAATATAATTCTGTAATGTCTAAGTTAAAAAGGGCTATTTATGAAAGTTAATATTCAGATAACATGGATAACAGCCTTGCATTCGTTAAACAGATAAGCAAACAAGTTAATCTGCAAACAGACAGTTCTCATTACTCTGCGATTCTTGCCTTCCCAGCACAGGCCCGAAGTCCCACCCACGTGAGGAGCAATGAGCGGAGAGCCGCAGGACAATCTCAAGCAATCACCATCTTCTCAAGAGGAACTGACAAAAACTCACTGCTCTGTTTTCTATGACCTCAAGTGCACACAGAATCACATGCTCAGAGCTAGGTGCTAGTTCTCTAGTAATCATTTACAAATCTTAAAACACTACTTCTACATAACACAATTAACACTGATTCTCAGTGATAGAGATCTGCAAACTAAAATTTGAGATTCAAGAAATTAAGAATATGTCTGATTAATCATCCATAGCATACTGACTTATTGCTGATAAAATTCATTTTTTGCTGACAAAATTTAGCATCTTAGACTTTGTTTTATTTTCATTCAACAACCATACCTTACAATGAGAATGTAAGCATAATTCACTTTATTGTTGCAGTCTGCTTTAAATTAGATAACATACAATAACCTAAAAATAACAAGATTCTTAGCAAAAATCCTTTATTCTAAAGGCTGGTTTACAGAAAGTCAAGAGTAATCCTAAGTGGGCCATGGAAAGATTTTATGGCTTATATTTTAATTTGTATAATTCAATGTATTTGCAATATATAAACACTGTTCAACTTGTTTTTTTATTGATACATCTGAACCTTACAACATTGTTATAAAATTATGAACAGAGTCTTTGGAGAGGGAGCAGGTAATTGGGGAGGGGGTTAAGTATATTAGCCAGTTGAAGCATGCAAAAGATAAGACAGATTCAGTAAATTAAATGTGAGATAATGGTATCTATTTACCCACTACAGACTTTACAAATTTGACTACAAAAATGTTAGCAAACACCAATTTGAAGTGTAGTGAATGGCTTTACCTCTGTCTTGGACATGAGACGTCAAACTCCCTGTGCCCTTGTTAGATTAGCTTCCCTGGCTGTGTTACAGTTTCATTAAAGAAGTCTGGGGTCGGTCCAAACTTTCTACCCACACTGAAAAAGACAATGGTTAGAAACGTGCTCTCCATATTTGCTGTGACTTAAGAAGCACAAATGAATTAACAACACAGGTCACTGAAGGACCAAATTCCTTAATATTCACATTAATTTTTCCCACGAAAAGCTTCAAATATAATCTAATTAAAAAAATAGAGTTCTCAAGGCAAATCTTTAGCATAATTTACAGAAGCAGATTTAAATAGAAGAGTCCCTAACCATACTAATCCTAAAAATACACATACCCAGGAGTTACCCCTTTCTTCTATCTTGATATTAAAGTATAGTGGCTCCAGCAAAGGCTGTAATGCCACCAGGAGTCCCATGAGCGGAAGGGACAAACCAAACAAAGAGATTGGAAGTATCTCTCTCTCTATTTCCCAATTTTAGTATGCTCACATTCAAATGAAAGAGAATGGAGAAGGCCTATTTCCTGTGGAACTCCAAGAAGCTCTCAACTCCTCCAGACATTTCAGACAGTAACTTCAGAGCCAGTATGGCCTTTTATAGGATGATCCCAAATCTGAGGACAGGGGAACTTGTCCCCACAAGTCCTCCTGTCCTTTAGCAAGTAGATGAGTCCATTGGGGTGAGAGTCAAGATGCTCCTGTCATTGGTATAGAAAGGATCCGATGCACTCCACAACCTTAAAGTAACAATAAGAGAAAAGTTTAGCTCACCATAATCCACGGTTAGTTGAAAACAAACAAACAACAAACCAGAACCTAAAATGTGGGAACAAAATATAATTTAAATTAAAATACAATTTAAATTTTAAAATAATCACCGATTTATTTCTAAATGCTAAAGAGGTCTTCAAATTAGCAGTGAACCCTACTCTAGATTATACAAATGCTTGAGAAAAATTATGCTATTTAGTTAGTTATCATACAGAAATTAGCCCAAATATACACATTCACTTTCAGCACCAGTTTCTATAGGTAGTAAACATAAGGTGCTTTTGAAATCTTAGTAACTCAGTACGTAGTAGGTATACTATTAAGAATTATACACATCCAGGTGCTAGATGAATGCTGGGGAACTGATAAAGGGTCTGCAATGCAAACACAAGAACTTAAGTTTGGAACCCCAGCAACTACATAAAAAGCTGAGCATGGCTGTGGGAGCCTGTGATGCCAGCACTGGGCAGAGATAAGTAGGTTCCACAGGCTCACTGGTGAGCAGCCCTGGCAAACTGCAGGTACTGGTTTCAGTCATGACCTGCCTCAATAAACACTGGGAGGACAACTGGGGGAGGCACTGACATCTACCTCCGGTTTCACATTAACTTTCCCCATGGAAAGTTTCAAATAATAATAATCTAATAAAAAAATAGGTTTCTCAAGGCAAATCTTAAGCAGGAAAATTTACAGAAGCAGATTTAAATAGAAGAGTCTCAAACCACACTAATCCTAAAAATACACATACCCAGGAGTTACCCCACCACACAAATAAGAATGTACATATACACCACACACAAATAGCAAAATGTAAAAAAAAAAGCCAGCAGCAACAAAACCCCATACATTCAGTTTTACTGAAAATCAAGTCAGCTTATATTTTGACATTACAGAAAAAAAATCTTACCTACTAACAGCCTAAGAATGAAGCATTCATATTATTGGTTTAAGAATGAAGCATTCATATTATTGATCACTTTCGGGTATAAATTCTACTCTAAGGATTTCAGCTTAATCAGCCTGAATGTCATAAATGGTTAGCATCAGAAGACACTTGCAGATTCTTTACTAGTCTGAAGAATTAACTACTGGCTGACTGGCAAGGCCTTAAGCTAAGCAATTCAATATATAATATTCACTTGCAGATGTCACTTTGAATTAGCTGGAATTAACCTAAGATGAAGTAAAAACTCCACAAGCAGTCTGCCATGCTTCAAACACATGCCCTTAGTCCAAGGACAGTATCAAAATTACCAAGTAATTTTATAAAAACTGAAAGCGTGTAACTTTAAACACACAGCATGCACCTCCTGCCAGGGTCTCCACCTCCCCTAGGCAGGGTTAAAGCTAGAAGTCCTGACTCGTTTGTATCCAGCATCTTGTTTCCCAATGACTCTCTCTGCATGTAACTTAAGCCTAAGTCAGTGACTGACAGAAAGCAAGCAGACTAACAGTAGTCTCATCTTCATGGTATTTAGAGAAGCCTGGGACCCTCACCTTGACCTTAAGGAAAGTCTTGTTTACAACTCTCTCAAACACTGAGAACTCAAACGGGCAGGTATTAGGCAGCCAACAATTAGAAAGTAAATAAAAGTGAGAATATGAATATGTCTCACTGAGTATATGGGAAACAGTATCCCTTTAATTCTAACTGCCTACACTCCAATGCAGTAGAATGTCCAATTCTAATCTGCAAGACTCTCGCATTTGATTTTCCTCTTTTCAAACACTGCTTACAGAGAAAAAATTATCAGGCAATGTATCTTTTGTTTTTCATCTTTTCAAAGCACACATGCACTCTAACAAAATATTAAACACCTGAAACATCTAGGAACTAATAACTTCTTCCTTCCCCTCACCCTCCCTTTCCAGGACCACCAACATGTTAGGCAAGTGCTTTGAAATTAACTATACCCTATCCCTCTATTACTTTTGAATTTTGACACAAGGTCTCACTAAGTCATCTAGGAAGGCCTTGAACTTGCAATCCTTCTTCCCCAGCCTCCCAAGGGCCGAGATCACCAGTGTATACTACTAGGATGGTTAGTATTATGTCTTGATCCTCTGGAAGAGCAACCAGTACTCTCAACCACAGACCCATCTCTCCAGCCCTGAGATTCTTATTGCTATAAGAAAGTTGCCAAATATTTTGTTCTTTGAAAGAGAATAATACTTTCATAACACTTATGGAACATGTCTTCCAAATCAGGTTCTGGTCGAGTAGTCAGAGGTGTTCCAGACCCGGAAATAAGTTTACCGTTTCGCTGGGTAAAGCCAGCGGACTCACTGCTATCTGCAGCTGCAGGGTCTTTCTGTCCTTTTACAGGACACTCATCTGCAGCAAAGGCCATGCAGTGAAATGTCGCACCTGCTGATATGGTTGGGACTACACCTTCCTATGACTCGCTCCAGCATTCTTCCAACAGACGTGCATGGGGTCTCTCCTGGGAAACAGCACATGGAGTCCAAGCACTTGACACTTGAATGTGCTTCAGCAAGCTGCAGAAGAACATAAGTTAGTTATTCGTAGATCTGGACTTCACAAAACCATTATGAAATCAGAACAAGCATTTCAAACAGTGACTGATACAAACATACATGGCTTACTACAATATGGAAAGTACAGAATTCTTTGGTGTACACTCATAAATTTAAACATTTAAAAGCCTTGTGTCCTAATCAGAAACCCAGTTAAATAATGGTATAAAGATGAATAGATAGGTGTTTAAGTCTGTACCAATTTATTATTTTGTCACTTAATTTGCTATGGTCAATTTGGCTTATATCAACTACAACTCTAATTCATCCTGCAGTGTGCTTAGGTGAAATGTCCCTGCAATTATGATTAAAGAACAAATGTCCAGCAACTGAGAACAGTGGAGTATAAACTATCATGAAGACTGGAAATTATCTGGCAGGATGTACATCATCTGTTAAGAATAAGATCAACAATACAGTAAGAACTTCAGTAGTGTTTCTTATGTGCCAGGAACAAATACCCAGCACACAGCGAGTCTCATCTGCCCTTTAAGGTTTTAAGCTGTGCTGAACAACTCTAAGGTGCCATCCATGCCAACTTAACTATGATCAAGTTATCTTTTTAGTACGGACTAGGTGGCACATGGATTGAAATTTGTCAAGCAAGTTACTACGACTAATAAGATTTAAAGTTGAATTTATCAAATTTCTATGATTTATATTGATTCAGGAATAAATAGGCTCAGCAAGATAATTCAACCCCATACTACTAACATTAATTACTTATTAAAATGAGGGTAAATGGTCTGACTATATGGCTGAATGAATCCCAACCCTGTTGTAGAGTAAGTATTCTTTTTTTTTTGTTTGTTCCTTCTGTCAGGATCTCATTAGGCAGCTCGGAACTCAGTGAATAGACCAGGGTAGCCCTGAAATCACAAAATCCATCTACCTCTATCTTTTGAGTGCAAATTAAAAAAAACTTATTTGAATTTATTTTCCTTTATGTATACAATGTCCTGTATGAGGAAGAAGGATAAAATAAATTTGGTAAAGTTCTCATTTACAAGGTTGGGAATCACCATGCGCCATGTGAGGCATGGTAAAAGAAGACACTGTGGAAACTCACAATGGACAGAGACACACAAATGAAATGTAAATAACCTGATATTCTGAAAGCAAGCAAATGGTGGAGTCCTATAATATCCATGTATGGAGTCCCTGCTCAGTCCAAGTGGTGGGAGTAGAACAGGGTTTCTTGTTTTCCAAGTGCCTGGTCACACCCAAACCCTGGGCTCTGCTAAGCACTGAGAAAACAAACCTCATATATTCTTTAATTAACACATTGTGGTTTAGGACTAAGTTTAATGCACTATTACTTTAATTGTGTTCTGTGAGATATTTACATAAACATTTCATTTTAAAAAGGAGAGGTATTCCTTTGTCCAAATAGGTAGCTTGAGAAACGCTAACCCAATGAAGCTTCAAACAGACTTTAGAGTGTCACGAATGTGCTTAAGCCTCAGCTGGTGTAGCCTAAGTCCACCATTCTGATCATGTTCTTTCTCCACCCCCAACTCCTCATAGATCCTCCCCACCTCCCTACCCACCCAACTTCATGTTCTCTCTCTCCTTCCCTCTTTCTCAAAAAAACACAAACAAAAACCCAGTAGGGCAAAAAAATACCAAAACAATACAAGTATACACATACACGTGTACACACACACACACACACACACACACACACACACACACACAAACCATGGAATTCATTTTGGCCAACTACTTAAGGAACTGCTCCATTACCCCCACAATGTACCAAGAACCAGGAACCATTCACTACCTAGAAGTAATATAAATAAATGTACAAGGAGGAATCTGGGTAATGCCAGCTTAGGTAACAGGTTTTCATCAGTTTAGGCTTTGCTGACTCCTGTGCTCCCACACACTCATGCTGAGGCAAAGCACTGGACTCAAGCTTCTTTCCTGATGAGAGGATGTTCCCCCCATAAGCTCCTCACCAGCCGAAGGGGGTGCTGTTCATCCTGTGGGCCTGGTTAAATGCTACTATCACACTCCAATGGGAAGGAATCTCTCTGGATTCTGTTTACTGGTTTGCAGTATCCCTTGAATGTTAGAAACCCTGAAAGTCAACTGAGAAGGCACCGTGGCAGTTCTGAGATGAAGCAACTCTGCACTCATCTAGTGAGGTGAGGGTAAGGGAAAGGCAAAAGGTCAGCATAGCAGTGTGAGGCACAGTGAGACTGGCGGACCGTCACCGGGTATGAACTAAGTGTTTCTGATCTGGGAAAGACAGAGTAAAGAAAAACTTTGGAGCATTTTTAATCACAAGCATAACATCATTTTTATCACAGGCTGAACAGTATTGGTACTTGGAGGACAGGATATTAAAAAAAAACAAAACAACCTAAAACCTGACCTTTTGGCACTTTATTTAGGAAGTACCGAGCTATCCCAAGAACTGGAGAGGAAGGGTCTTGTCTGGAACTTCAAGTTTAATGTCCTACATTTTGCTCATAGCTGCTATTCAGCCAACTGACAACGATTCCCTGAAAGTCACATCCATAGGCCACTTGCATGCTAGTGTCCATCTATGTGCAATATAACGTTTGAATCTGTATCAGGCTTTAGGAATCTGTCTTACATCACATAAACCTATGGCCAAATGTTAAATCTAGATACCCAAGAGAGCAAGTGTTTCAAAACTAGTATATATAATGCCCTTTTCAGGTTATCTAGTGAAAGAAATAAAAGCACCCCCCAAAGAAACAAAACAAACAGTAACGAGAAAAATTCAGGTGCACTGTAAATGCTGAACACTGCACAGCTCTCTACAGAAACCCCTCTCCAGCAAACCACCATGCTTTATCACTTTGCTAGAGGGACATCACCTATCTCCGTATCCAGGAATTAAGAGCTCAGCAGAGAACCTAAGAGTTACAGCAGCCAGTGTAATGGGGGTGGGAATGCAGTTTCAGTTCATTCAATGTATTAAGAGGGGAGACATATATACATATATACATACATACATACATATATATATGGATTTATGGAATCCAAAAATTAATAGTGTGAGATCTCATCTGGTTGTACCAAGAATTAGCTCTGAGTATAGCAGACATCTGATCATTAATTAGTAGGTCACACTCTTCTGTTACACCTGATTCTAGGTTCCTAGGCAACATCCCTTGACTTCACCCCACAGATGCTCAACATGGCTATGGCTGCCTAATGAAAAATATCCATTTTTATAGATTTTGACTTCTGATATAAATTCTGACTTACTCTCCTTGCTTCCCCATCAATGGAATTAATATATATGTATAAACAAACAACACACATATATGTATATAAACATATACATACATATATATACATATACATATATATGTGTGTGTGTGTACCTTGTCTAGACTCAAGGTTTGTTTTTAAAGAAATGTTTTCTTTTTGATGTGAAA
This sequence comes from Ellobius talpinus, assembly GCA_001685095.1. Classification (NCBI taxonomy): domain Eukaryota; kingdom Metazoa; phylum Chordata; class Mammalia; order Rodentia; family Cricetidae; genus Ellobius; species Ellobius talpinus. The sequence continues at coordinate 21,197 of LOJH01012689.1, forward strand.
TCAGATAAAAAATTATTGCTGAATTTCAAATTTTGTTAAAAATCACAAATTTCCTAAAAAAAGCAAGAGTGTTCTCTTTTCATACAGTAGTTAAGGAAGGTTCAGGATGGCTGGCCATCTTATTCCAAAACTCCTGGATCTGGAACCTGTTTCCAGCTTACAGTTTTCTTAGTCACCCTTCAGTTCTCCCCTCTAAGTGAAACAAACAACTCCAAAATGATAAAACTTTGAAAGACATTTACAACATAAATGAAATATCCCCATGTTGGCTTGGGAGCTTTCTAGAGAGGTATTTCTATACATGTTGCCTCATTTCAACACAAAAATAAGCATATAATTAAAAACTACATTGACTGGGAGCTGAGGAGAGAGCACAGCAGGCAAAGATGAAGACTGCACCAGAGCCCCAGGGCCCACAGAAACGCCCTGGGGTGGTAGCTTGTCTAACTCCAGCACTGGCAAAGTGGACAAGGGTGCCTTTTCCTAGAGTAAAGCTGGCTGGCTAAATCAGTTGAAACAGGTAGTGCCAGATAAAGGAGGGAGAGAGGGAGGGAGGGAGGGAGGAAGAGAGAGAGAGAGACTCACCCTGCTGGATAAAATAGAAACAGACTGAGGATAACAACCAGGATTGGCCTGGGCCCTCCACACACGAACATGCCTAAACATCCCCAGACACATGCACACATACTCCACAAATGCACACACACCACACATATGCAAAAATAAAAATATAAAAAATTGTATTATTATATAAACATTTTTAATAATTGACTTATTACTAGTTTCAGAGGAGACTGGAGAGCCCTTTTATATAAATAATATATTTATTCAGCTGGTTCTTTAACAATATATGCTGGGAATTTAGTTTGGTTAATGAAGAGCATCAATATTTGTTAAACATTAAAATCCCCCAATATAACGGAAAGAGTAAGTTCATATCTTAGGTGAAAAGGAGAAACTTGACTTATAAATTCCAGGGTCTCCTTGAACTCTTTGCTGACCCTTCTGACTCCACATCCTAAGTGTTAAGACTGAAGTACATGCCACCATGCCCAGTTTACGCAGTGGCGGGACTGCGCTCAAGGCTTTGTGCAGGCTAGGAAAGCACTCTACCAACTGAGCTACATCTCCAGTCACCTAATTATAATCTCTTGAAACATAACAAAGTGAAAATTTAGAATTCATTTAAATTTCTTCTGAATTACTACTGCTACTGGTACTACTACTGATTGAGAACCAATTAACTGCCCTCACTGAGGGCAATATGCTAAGGGAATCTCACTTTAAGTCTCATTGAATAATTCATATTTTTCAAATTACTGTATATGTTCCTTGATCAGATTTATATTCTAAGTGGCTTTGTCTTCAGGTTTATTGATTTGCTTATTCTAGATGAGACTACAGTATCTTCTTAAACAGAAATCACAATAAAATGACAATTGAGGAAAAAGAGAATGACTGGTGTAGTATTTATAAGTACTACAAACCAAAATGTTCATATCCTAATTATACCTAGAAGTAGCTTGGATTTATTCTTCCAAAATGGGATCATTTTATTCCCATAAAAATTAATACTTTTAAGATTTACTTATTTCATATCAGTGTTTTGCCTGCATCTATGTATGTGTGTGTACCATGTACATGTCTAGGGATGGTTGTGAGTCACCATGTGGGTGCTGGGGACCAAACTTAGGTCCTCTGCAAGAACAGCAAGTGTTCTTAACCACTGAGCCATCTGCAGCCCCAACAATTAATGTTTTTATAGAGATACAACTATGAAAATATATGGAAAGACACCTGTTAAATGCCAGTTAATGGAAAGCCAGTCACTCAGTCTAAGCACACTTGATTATTCAACTCCAAAGAGAGGAGGACTTCAGTAATTCAGTGTCTCTATTAAAATGTATAAAAATTACACAATTACAACTTCAAAGGAGGTAATAATTTCAAAATGATGGAGGTATGACATACTTTCAAAAGAAGTGGAAAGGAATAACTTCTGGACTGTGAGATAACAGGCTGTGAAAACACCGTACTATGACAGAATCTGAAGTGAAGTGTGATTTATCACTGTAGATCCAAAGAAACATGAATAAGAAATTCAGGGATAAACATGAAAAATGAAGGGATACAAACAAGGAAAAGAACTAAGCCAAAACAATAGAAGAGGACCAGGGAAGAATCAGTACAGTGGAATGGAAATGTGATGCCCATTCTCCATGGCATACCCCAAACATGAGAATGCAGTATAGGAGTCCCCAAGAAGGCCCAACAAAGTACTACCTAGTGCACGCAACAACTGTCCTGCTGGCTGCAAGTCTCAGCTAGCAGGTGCCTACTGTCCTCCCCTCTGTGCTGGCTTTCAGCAAATTCATATGCTGAGCCGACTGAACCCTTATCTTCTTCCATCTAGAAGGACAGAAAAGCAGAAAGTCTTATAGTCAGAATAATACTCTCACAGCACAGTTTAAAATCAAAGTAGTAGGTTGGTGTACAATCTGTGGGGCACAGACGAAAGTTCACATAACAATACAGTTACTGTCACAGGACAGAGAGAGCCAAGGAGCTTCTTGGAGAATATAGCAAAGCATACCATATGAAGACAGTGCAAAGCTCTGAGAAGCACACAGCCTAGTAAAAGCCAAGTTTCCTTTGGTTATATTCTATTTCTTCTGTAAAACTCAGTGTCACCAAGACTTAGCATTTGTTTTCTCATCTGCACTCTCATTAGGTCACTGCTCTACTTTTAACTGGACTGGAAAGCAGAAGGGTCACATGACCATAAACAGCAGCTGTAGAAAGAGGGCATAATTTACTTGTTAATAAAATTAAGTTGAAATATTTCTTTAGGGAATGCCAACTTACAAACATAGATTTATTATTTTTTTTATGTGTATGAGTGTTTTGCTTGCATGTATGTATGAGCCTGGTGCCTATGGAGCCAGAAGAGGGTGTTGGATCCCTGGAACTAGAGTTACAAATAGTTGAAACACCAGGTGAATGCTGGGTACTGAACCCATCTCCTCTGAAAGAACAGCCACTGCTCTTAACCACCGAGCCCTATGGATAGCCCAGCAAAGGTCAACTTGTTTCTGTCTGGATTTGGCTGAGAATAGTATCTTCTTATTGCTTTTCTTTGCTGCTGATTTGAAGTGAACAGTATAAAAACATCCATGTACTATGTAACAATCCTAGACTCCTAGGAAGGGGAACATGCAGAGACGTGCATATTGTGACACACTAGAATTAGCAGTGTGGCACCAGCGCTCAGGCCAGCTGGGAGGAGGGCAGTAGATTCTTCTTCAGCGACATCTGACGCAAAGGTCCTGTTTTCATGGCAATCTTTCTGAGGAATGTTAATGTTACTAGTTTATTACAATATTATAATACCTGGGGTCTCATTGCAATTTTCTTTCCTCATTCTTTTATGTCTAGTATTACTTTTTAAAAAAGGGGTTGTTTTAAGATAAAATATGTAAAACTACAAATTCATAACAATATGATTAATCACAGTGTAAGTTACCATCCTTTAACAAGAGCTGGCCTATGTTCTTTTATATAATAAACTCTTCTATTGGCAGGTCTTCAAATATAAGATAGCCACTGATTATAGAAAATCAGCTATTCAAAAAAGTGAGGGATACATATTTGCTTCGACCAAAAGTAAAAATCAAACCTTCATTACAGATCTTGTAAATATGAAAAATGATTTACCACTCATTTGCTATACATAATTATTGTAGCTATCATTCAAAGAAAAATATCTGAAAAAATTTTAAACTAGGAATAAAAACACAAAGAGGTTAGTAAAACTTTAAAACACCTTTTAAATTATAAACTCATATCACCTGACAGTTAAATGGTGTTATATCAAAGCTATTCATTTGATCAAGTGAATACACACAAATTAGAACTTTTGAGAATAAAAAATAACTTAAAAGACACTAATTGTCAGACTGGTGGCATATGCTTTTAATCCCAGCATTCACAAGGCTGAGACAGGTACATCTCTGTGAGTGTGAAGCCAGCCTGGTGTACATGGTTCTAGTACAGCCAGACACCCTGCTTCAAAACAAAGAAACAAAAAGCAAACAAACGTATTTTTTTGACATTTTATAATACCAAAAGTTCTAGGATTTCAGACTTCAGCTTTCATTTCCTGGGGTGCCAGAACCCAAACAGATGCTCCAGAGACCTAGGATAGNTTTTTTTGGTAAACTTCCAAACTGGCATGGCTGTGGAGGTAAGAGTTAAATATAAGATATAAAATATATATTTCAACTTATAGATGCAGTAAAGAACAGCAAAGATGTAAGATACCTATGTAGCCATTGTAGTATACAAAGACACACACACACACGTATTTATATCACAGATTAAGGCAAGACAAAAACATAGGCAATTACAAGTTATTACAACTTAGGTTTAAACTTCATGATGACTTTTTAAGTACCCGACATGCAGGAGCAAACGCATGACTATGACAAGCAGAAGCATTAGAATTATGCTAGAAAAATAGGTGTGAAATATGTAACAAGGTACAGTTCTCTGTCCTCATGTTTAATTTCCATCTGAATTTTCTTTTTGAAGAATGGAAGTCATTTTTAAATTTTAATATATGTATTAAGGTCAAATTAGAGACAGAGCTGTGCTAACAAAAATACTTGACTCTTTATTGATGCATCTGCCCATCTTTTGAATATTATTTAATTGACCTTAGCATGCATAAGGGTTACAAGGATCTACTCCTACTCTACCTAAGTTTGCTCAGCTGATTCCTTGCCCTCGACAAAGGCTGCAGTGCGATGAACTCGTCACTTAAAGCAACTGTGTTGGAGTACATCTATAAGTGGACAGAAAAGGGATGGGACACACACAAGTCAGTGAGCTGTATTCATCATTTGGGAGACAGACACAGGACAAGTTTTGTAAATACTAAACATCTTTTCCCACAAGAGCAGAAAATACGCACAGTACGCACACAACTGGTATTGTAGAATGCATGCCTTAAAAATTCTTATTCTGAAGAAAAAAGCACTTAGAATAAATGCCGGCAGCCCTCCCTTTGATATGACTTTTCTTGTTATATTTGATAAGCAATGAGGCATCTGACAACTTAGTAGCCATTTCTGCATCATTTGAAATTGGAAGGGACAGTAGAAGCTGAAGTGAATACTGCTTACAGGAAAGGAGTAATATCACATTTGTGATCTAAATGACATATACTGTCACAGCATCAAAAGAAAAGAGAAGAAAAAACACAAAATGACAGCAACAGGCTAGAAGACCCATGAATAGAAGTGAAACTTTCCTTCCTTTGCCCAAATGGAACAACCAGAAAATCTCATTTATCATTGGATACTGGTTTATATAGAAAAAAGGGAAAATTATTCTGACTTCACATATGATAAAATAATTTAGTGTAAATTTACTTTTTAATAAATTTTAACTTATGTTAAAATAAATATATGGAATATTTTTTAACATAAATAATATCATACCTTTTGGATCAGTAAGCAATCCCTATGAAAATACACTTGAAACTTTCAAACATAGAACAATTTAGGACAAATGCAAATAAATGTTACTATGTTGTTACTCAACCTTTTGGGGAAATATACTATAGATTACAGGGTGAGACAAACTATCCTCCATAAAAATCTAGAAAAGTGGAGCTGGAGCAAAGGTTAAGCACACATACTTCTCATGCTGAGAAGCTGAGTTCAGTTACCAGCGCTCACTCTGGGTGGTTCACAACCACCTGTAACTCCATCTCCAGGAGATCCAACTCTCTCTTCCGGCCTCCACTGGCACCTGAAATCATGTGCGCGTACCCCCATACATATACAATACAATTGAAAATTAAAAACAAAATCTTTTATTTGAAAAGCCTAAACAAATACAATAAAAATTTTAAAGTAATACTTTGACTATATTTATGTCTGAAGATTAAAAATAAGATAAATCCTTCTGATATAGATTTAAATAACATATTGTTGAATGTAATTCTGTCCCTGCTCATGCATATATATACACAGGCAGACACAAAAATCATGTAACTTTTCTCAGCACCATTCAGAAATCAGTATGACATAGTACTATTCTCATCCTCACCATTTTATACTGCACCAAATACACATTCACTAGAATTATACTGCCAAACTAAGAAAATGATAAATAAATGCTGAAGTGACCAATGGAACCATTTCTTTAGCATTTACTGTGCTTAAATATACTTTCATTTAATCCTCACTGCAAAGGAAATGAAAGATATTTCTATCATAATTTCACTAATGAGGAATTGAGGCTAGAAGCCTTAGTGCTACCATGTGGCATAGCTAGCAGCTAAAATGGTACTGTCCCCAAATATCATATCCCTAAGCATTACCATACTTAATGTCTGCTGTAGTTTAAGGACATGCTATACACCTCAGCCATAGCTAGCCGATATAATACTGTGGCATTTGAAATGGATTTAGTACTATTATCATCTGGACATAACTTGATAGTTTGATATTTAAATTATAATTACTAGCAGCCATAAAATTAATAGAAAAAATAAGAAAAAATTAAAGTAACAGACTTAAAACTACTGGAGATGCTTTGCTATAGGAATAGGTGTTTTCCAACGGAAGCAATCTGTAATTATAGTTACATCACTAACTGTTCCCACAGGAGTACTGAGGATGAAAGTGCATACCTGTGCCTTTTCTGTACTTGTTGGATGAAGGTGTCGGTCAAACACTTTCTTCACAACATCAAGGAACAGACAAGTAACAACCATGAGGAGTATGGCAAACCACACCGGTCCACTTGACAGGAGCTGAATAAATACAAAGTACATATTCTGGGAGCCCAAAAATGGCCTGCAAAGAAAGATAGTAGACTCATTAAAAGCAAACACTGGCTATGCATAGCATCACATGCCAGTATTCTAAACACATGCAAGAGTAGGCAGAACCCTGGGTTTGAGGCCTACACACAGTGAGATGTTGTGTTAGAAACAAACAAGTGAAATAAAAATTTAACGAGTTAAATCAAGACATCAGCAAAACTTAAATAACTGAAAGTAACAATTTTAAGAGTGCCGGGAAAATTTTATGAATTGAAACTGGAAAAACTTAAATAAACTAATGAAATATAGACGGGATTAAAATGTAAAATCCAGTTTAATTATTTTTAAAAAATTATAATTTTTATTAATAGGGGAATGGCAAGCTATTAACTAGATCACCCTAGTTTCCTGGCAAGTTATAAAAAGAATAATGAAGACTAGACTAACGTAGACTACAGAAATAAGAGGCCAAGAAATAATGCGTGAGGAAATACTTTGTACTGACTACAAAGGAAACACTGGGACAGGTAAAGCGCTCGCTGTGCAGTACTGACAACTTGAACTCTCCTGTAGCCCAGGAGAGGTAGAACGTGAGAACTGGTGCTGCAGAGTTGTCCTCTGATGTCCACATGGCTGTCATGACAACAACGGTGACGATGACAACGACAACAACCAGTACCACCCCCCCATTACCCCCAGTCTCAGACTGAGTGCTAGGTTTTTCTTTACACACACAGAGATGCTACATCATGGTATTATGAAGGTATTCTTTTTGGGTTTTTGTATATATCAACTTCTAGAGACTATAGGGAATATAGAAACAAATAGGGCAAGGTTTACAGACAAACAATATGCATACGTGTGCTCTTTTGTGACCCTTTTATGGAAGGTAATGATCAGTCAATTCAAGTTGTTTGAGCTTACCTTTAAAAAGTTTTGCCTGGTAAGTGGACCTAAGGTACAATAGACACATGTAATGTATATGCTTTCCAAAAGAAAGGTACCAGTTGACCATCACTTACCAAAAAAATCTTAGGGAAGCATAATTGTTAATCTTTCAAAAAGCCTAGTAATGATCTACATTTAATGAAGATGAAGCATACTATTAACCTTTGAGAGAGATGTTATCAATAAAAAGCTAATGGGTTTTTATGACTTATTATACACAGGAGAAAATAATTTAAAAATAATATGATTAGTATAAAGAACACTACTAATGAAGTCAGACAAATGGCTTATGGCCTAGCTTTCTTTTGTTTTCACCTTTGTTGACCAAGAGGCTCAGTTTTCATGTAGAAAAATGAGGACAATAGGATTATTATGAAGATCAATTCAAAGGAATGAACTTACCAGCATAGTTTCTGAGAACTATTAGAAGCAGAATTTGGTCATCAAGGAACCCACCATAATAAATGTTCACTATAGTTAAATCAATATAATTAAGACATAGTGTAATCACTCACCAGAGAATCCCACCATAAAACAAAGAAAATATAAAATAAAATATAATAGATCCCCAAGTAACAAGATGGTTGATCCAAGTCCAGAAATGAGTTTCCAAAGCCATCTAAAAGAAAAAAAAAGTTTTAGTAATATAAAATAATTTAGTTTAACTTCCAGATAAAACTTAAGAATTACACATATCAATTATAGATGTCTAGAAGTTCCTATCCCCATAGCACAGTTCCTTAGAAGACACAATATTAATAACAGTCTTCATAGGAAATAGTGTAGTATTTTTCTTCTGAGGGAAAGCAGTATTAAATATCATGTAATGATATTACTTTAACTCCAAGGCACAAAATACACTGTGCTATTTTAGATGATACATAGTGAAGCAAAATTTCAGAGATTTGCAGCCGAAACTATATGAAGCTTTCGAACAGAGAGGAGAATTTATAGCAACATTTAAATGAATGATTAAAATTTAGTGAAAACATGCACTGTAAAAAACCAAAAGGGAAACTATATATGGATAGCTAAAAGGTGAAGTAAATGAGATATACAGACAAAGTATGCACAGGTTTCTAATGTGGTGGCATACCTTTACTGTGACCGTAATAACCATGACTGTGAAGACCAAAGTACCAAATGTCCAGTTTCCAAACATCTAAACACAAGGAACAGATTAATATGTTATATGTATATTAGCATGATACTGTAAGATAAAAGTAATTTTATTCTTTATAAAAATTATCTGAATTATTTAAGAGATATATACATGAACTCTGACAATATTAATAAAGTTACAAGTATGAAGACAACAATAACAAGGCTTTATTATGGTAACTATTCTGGATAATGACCCTTTGGGTAATACCAGAAATCCAAAGATGGTTCAGAATTCAGAGCTGTGTATCAGATTGTTTTTACTTAGGATGATATAGTTGTGATTGCTTTATTCCTGTGCCCCTGCAAAAATGGTAATAAAACCTTGCTTGACCCACAGTTATTTTCTGAAACATTACCAACCAGAAGTTAAAATAGGAAGTTTGCTATCATGTGTCTGGATAAAAAAATCTTAGTAAGCAAAAAAGGGCTTTAAACTTAAAACCAGTTCCCGAAAAAAAAAATGGCCAGTGGAACTATTCTTCAAATGATTCCATATAAAAAATGGGATTTATCTGTAAGTAATTAAGTCAGAAGTATTTTTTGGTCTTTATTGACCAAACTTACAAAGTCCATCAAATGCAGAATACCAAAAGAATATCATGATCTTATTTCCATATTAAGACCGTGAGTATGCGCTTATATGAATTTACTTTACAAAGCAGTCATAATCTTGACACTCATTTAGACTTTGATGTAAAAGGCTGACTTGTTTTTTAATGTATACATGTCTATAGTGATTACTTGACAAATTACTTAAGCTCCCTGACTCCTTACATCATTTGCAAAATGAGGGTAAACCTCACAGATGTTAGTAAAATTTGAAGTATCCAAAAAGGATAAAGTTTCTAGAACATAAAAAGTGAATGGTAAATATATATGATTAACAATGGAGCAGCATTAGCATTCCTTTATTTGAGGGTACCCTGTCGTCTACCGAGAAGATACAAAATGTAGAAATCACATTGAATCAATGCTTATTTCTCAATCTTTTAAATATACAGACTTAGAAATTCTAAAATCAATGGGTATCAACTGAAATCCTCGAGTGGCAGTGTCTTCAGAAATATGGCGGCAACTACTCTGATATAGGCAGGCAACTTTGACCTCTAGTAAGAACTCCATGTCCTAATCCTGAGGGTCTGATTTTACTTAAGACATGCTATGCTGTATTTCCCTAGAAAGAGGGCAGACAGCATTTTGCTTGTGTGAGTCACACTTGGTGACTTCTTCGGAGGGTGAGGAGTAAGCTCATAAAGACCAGCTCTCTGCACGCTGACATCCCATTCAACTACAGGTGTGGCAGAAGGCATTTGGAGGTCAGGCTACGGAGAAGTGATTTAAACATACATATTTATCAACATTTTAATATTTTAAAGCATTCTCACTTTTTTTTTTACCTGGCCATTTCCAAGCAGAGATGTATCTTTCCCCACAAGAAAATAGGATCCAAAAAAGAAAATTAAGGCGTGGCTGAAACCCAGGATGGTCCAGTAAAGAAATGCTTTAATGCTCAAGAGACGGTTTTTACTAATGTCCCTACAATTATTTTTAAAAAGAAAAAGGAACATATTAGGATTAATTTTTTAATATTCTAGGCAATTAATTTAAACTGATAATTTAAATAGTAGGATTTTAAGATGACTAAAAATATCAGCATAAAGAATAAACCTAAATTTGCAAATAATCATTTCTAATAATTTATAACAGCTGAGAGTTCATATAATGGATTCTAATACCTTTTCATTTGATAATAAAACACAACACAGGCACAGTATTTCAGTGTGACTGTGAAAAACCTGATTATCTGTATCATAGTCTGCTCCCATTCAGTCTCTACCATGATGATCTTTTAGTGAAACAGAAGCTGAAGTCAGCACCAAGGTGCCTCATTATTTTCATTGAGAAGTTAACCGTTCTGGGAATAACAGACTGTCATGGCTTTCCTGGTAACCAGAGCAAGCTACTCTACACCATAACTGGCTATGTCTCTGACTGGCAGCTCTATAGCCTCTACAACAGTTTATGAGGTTCAGTGGCTGGGCCTGACAGACTCGACATCTCTAGGACCACTTAGTTTTGGGGGAGTTCTGAAAAGAGCTGCAATTATTCTCCGTCACTTGCATTTTAACACTAATAAATTATCTAATAGTAGAACATAAACAATTTTTAGGAACTCTTGATGCTATTAACAAGCGAGTAACTTCTCTTGTGTACATGGAGTAGAATACTGTGGACAACAGTCCAAGAGTTGAAGTGTTTACTCTTAAAAACACCAGAAACTTATGGAAAATTTCCCTTTAATATTGAAACACTGTAAGCCATGCAACAATTATGCTTTAGTATTTATACCAAGACATTCCCTATACACACATCCGACATTAGAAAATACATACCGATAGAGGGTAGGCTTGCTCTGTAACACATGAGGGTCTATATGTTGTTCCAAAAGACTATATATGAGAACAGGCAGGGAAGTAAAACAGATATTGTACAAAGTCAGGTACACGCTGTCATACAGTGTCTAAAAGAGAAATAAATTGGAGGGATTTTGAGATTTGAAATTATTATTTCTATTACACATATAATAATGGAAAAATATTAAAAATATGTACTTTAATTTTTCAATTTATGCTAAAATCCACTTTAAAGAGTTTCAATTAATAAATGTGATTTGTTTTAGTATAGACCCTATACTGTTCCTAGATTTATATCTGTGGGACTGAAATATTTCACTGATAGGCTTTTAGTTTTCATAATGTAGTAAATTGGATCTCTATCTCAGAACTCAGTGTGGTCAGTGGGATGCAGTTTTAGAGTCCTCCTATAAGCATTCTAGGATCCTGGGCGTCTCTGTTGGGCTACACATCATTTTCCCACCTACTTTCGTCTGTACTGCCTGTAGTACTAAACCCCGCCCCCCATGGAAGCTGTTTTTTTTTTCTTTTTTTTAATGTGGCTTAAGTCCTCGATCCCTTCCTCTCAAGTGTTCTAGTTGCTGCTGCTGGTACTAATGCTTTAACTCTTAGGATCCACACAATGTTCCTATTGTCATTGTGCTGATGGGTTTTTGTCAACTTGACACAAACCAGACGTATCTGGGAGAAGGGAAGCTTAACTGAAAAAAATGCCTCCATAATATTGACCTGTAGGCACTATTGCTCTGATTAATGACTGATGTGGAAGAGTCCAGGCCCCTGTGGGTGATGCCATCCCTGGGCAGGTGGTCCTGGGCTGTCTAAGAAAGCAGGCTGAGTGGACAAGCCAACAAGCAGTGCTCCTGCATGGCCTCTGTTTCACTTCTTGCCACAGGTTCCTCCTACCTTGAGTTCCTGCCCTGACCTCCCTCAGGGATGGAGTATGGCCTGAGAGCTGTAAGGTGAAATAAAATAAACACCGTCCTTCTCAAATTGCTTTTGGTTATGATGTTTTATGATAGCAATATATACCTTAATGAAGACACTTATTAATACTATCTCTTTGAAAACCCAGTCAAAATATATCTGGTTCCCATTGTCATATGATCTTAAAGTATTTAATTCAGGTAAGCTATTGCTAGTAATCAATATCTATGAAGGCATTTAAAAGTTAAAGC
>LOJH01012690.1:5628-24344 GCA_001685095.1 Ellobius talpinus
CACACACACACACACACACACACACACACACACACACACACTTCAACCCCCAGACTCAACTAAAGAGTCAATACATTCATTCTACACCAAGCTCACACAAGCCTACCCTCAGGCCATCATCAGGGGTCTATGCCTGGGCACAAAGGGGTAGGAGTAGTGGCCGAGCTTGGAGTCAGAGTCTTGGCCTCCTCTGCAGATCCATATGCCTTTCCTAGCCTCACACTAAGTGTGCTCATAGCAGAGTAGCCTGTTCGGGGTAGGAGATGGACTGCTGATAGGCTGGTAGCCGGGCCCTGCTAGCATCTCTGCGGCGGCGGAAGGCCAGAAATTCCTCCCGAAGGGCAGCACAGCGGGCCTCAGGGCCAGAAGCATGGCCTGTGTTCAGGAGGCAGCTCTCCTCTGGAGTCTTCACACCTTCAAAGGGAAGGCAGGACAATGTGGGCCGAGATGCGGTGACTAATTGGGTGACGGGCTCAGGCCTGAGGCTCCAAAGGCCCTTTGCAAGCAGTGAGCCTGGGGAGCAAGAGACACTCCAGGGCAGGGAGCCTGGGACTCAGGAACTGACTGGGAAACAGACGGACCAGCTCAGAACGCGGGACAAGGGAGTGTGGGACAGTGCAGCCAGCTAGGAAGTTCACCTACCTAACTCTGGCTCAAGTTCAGGGCGGGACCGAGAGCCGGGCAAGCCTTGGTGCCAAGTCTCCAGCAGCTCCATGTCCCCGGGGAATTCTGAGTCCCATTCGTAGTTCTCATCCACAGACGTGTTCCTCCTGTTGGGACAGGTGGAAAGCGTTAGCAGAGGAACAGAGAGCAGCCTGCAAAGTATGAACCCAGGCTCCTCTAAATCAGATTGAGCTTCCTCGACCTCAGCAGAGCTCCTAAGAGGAGTCTTCTGGTCTCCCAGGTGGGAGCGGAACGTGGGAAGGTGAAAAGCGTAGGCGGTTGGGGGCGGAGCAGGGGAGAGATCTGGACTGAGAGGGCAGGATGGAGGGCCAGGGCAAAGATGGGTAGCTATTGCCCTTACCTTTTGCTGACTGTCACCACATGTTCCCTTCGGGGCCACCTCTCAGGGCCGCTGGCCCAGCTGCTGGTGTCTCCTGGAGCTGGACTGAGGTAGCTTCCCCCTGCAGAGGGGGCTGTGGAGGGAGGCCGCAGGAAGGAGGCACTTCCTCTCCCACTGCTCTGGCTAGTGAGGCTACCACGAGGGGCAGCAGGGAGAAGCCCGGGCAACACCCGCTCCCTCAGTGTCCAGTCAGTCAAAGCTGTGTAAGGGGGCTCTGAGGAGGTCCCCACCCCCGTTATTGTCCTAGGAAGCACTGCCCTGAGGTTTGTGGGAGGTGAGTCAGGCGGCGGAAGGAAAGATGAAGGAGCACAGGGCTCCGTGAAATCTGGAGGTGGAGCAGGTGCAGGCTCCTCCAGAGGTGGCCAGTCCCCATCTACATTCATCTCCCGGAAGAAGGGTAGGCTCAGGTACTGGAGCAGGGGTCCTGGACCTGGTAGGGGGGCTGCAGGGGGCGGCCCCACAGGGCTGATGTCTGCAATGCAGAGGGGCTGTGGTACCCCACTGGGGCTGCTACTGCTACAGTCAAAGGACTGGGCCAGGCATTTGGCTGAGGTCTGAGGTTCTGCCCGCTCCAGACATAACTTTTCTTGTGGAGGGGCCACAGTGGGTCCCATCACAAAGCGGCCATCTGGACCCCGGCAAATGGGCTCCAGTGGCAAGGATCCACAACCAATTGGAGAATCCGGGTGGGGGCTAGGAGGTCGGGCAGGCTCCCCCCAGAGCAGACTCTGACGTAGGCTGGGGACTGGGGAGCCCTGGAGCTTCAACTTGGACACGCTGTCGGGGCTGCCTGAGCCAGGAGCAGAGCTAGGGAAAGACAGAAGATCCGGGTCTGGCCTTGCAAGGTTTGTTGCACAACAGAGCAGAGCTACAACTAGCAAGCAATGGCAGCGCCAGGTGGTGGGGGTGGAAGGGAGATAAACAACATGGAACTAGTCCCCAAGTCAAGGCCAACATGCTTCTAGTCTCATTTCCCTCTATTTTTTTCTAATTCCTTCTGTACAACAGAGGAAGCGACGGGGAGGCAGAAGGAAGCCAAAGAAGTCAAGGGACTTACTGAGTGCCTGACTTCCTCGGTGGGGAGAAGATCAGAGGTGGATCTATAAGGATACAAGAGCAGCAGGTGATCCAAGTAAAGTTCTGCCTAAGCTCCAGGGATATAACCCTCAACCGCATTCCCATCCAACTGGAAAAAGGGTACGTAAGGGCCAGGTACCAGATCGGAAGGATGCCGCACCAGGACCATGTAAAAAAAAAAAAAGGGGGGTGGGGGTGGGGAGGAAACTGCTCTCCCAGGAAGTGACACCTGGCGGATGGGCAGCCATTCAAGTGGCCAAGTAGTACTCAGGACCCCAGTGATGAGGATGGAGGAGTGAGGGCACCCTAGGGAAGAGAGGGATGGCACCTACCCTGGCGCAGGCGTTTTCTGTGGCGGCGGGCAGCCCTGCGCCGATTCATGAAGCAGGCAGCCAGGATGCTCACAAGGACTGCCACGCCCAAGAAGCAGACCCCACCCACAACACCAGCTAATACAGGCTGGGGCAGGAGACCTGGTAGCTGTGTTCGGGAGGGGTACACCTCCAGGCCTGGGCAAAGGGACAGGAAAGAGGGTCAGAGGACTGTGTATCCCCATATAACCTCCAGCAACCCCCACCCGCTGGGTTCTCACCAGAGGTGGAGATGTTGGCTATGTTGCTGGGACCACTGACATAGTCATCAGCAAATGCAGCAAGGCGGAACTCATACAGAGCATCCTGGAGATGAGAGGTGGAGGGCCATGAGGCGGATCAGGGCCAGCACTGCCCGCCACAGTCCCTTTTGTGAAGACTGCAGTTAGGAGGTAAGAATGAGATAGGACAGGGGGTGAAAATGGCCAAGTCAGGATGAGAAGACAGGATTAGGGAAGAGGACACTGTCAGGTCACCAGGTAGGACCTTCCCTCTCCGCACACACCTTGATGAGGCCAGGCACCAGCAGCTGGATTTCTGTGCCTGCCACAGCCTGGTCCAATATCTCCCAGTCTTGGGAGCCTTGCCGTCCTTCCAGGACATAGCCATCCAGTCTCTTAGGGATGAGTTCTGGGGGATCCCAATGCAGCAGTACCCCCCGGGGAGTCCGCACTGCCACCAAACCTCTAGGAGGGGATAGAGGAGGTGGCATCTCTGTTGGAGGAAGCCTGGAGGCAGCTGGTGTGGTAGGAAGCCCTGGATGGGACAGACAGACAAATGAGGGATAAGAGTTTCAGAATCCGTCATTCTGCCCCTCCCCTGGCCTTCCCCAACTCCAAGACCCCACACATTCTGCCCCATCCTCACCCCAGGTCCTCCCCATCCTTTCTCTATGCAGTGCAGGGATGGGGACCCCTTACCTTCTGGTATAGACAGGACAATCTCGCTGAAGGGCCCACTACCCAGCTTATTCTGAGCAAGGACACTGAACTGGTATTGAGTATGGGGTTGCAGCCCTGGGACTAGGAGGTGTGTAGCCCCCATAGGCACAGCCATAGATACCCAGTCATGGTGGGCTCGGTCAGGACGCTTGGCCCTGGGGAATACAGGGAAATCTCATCAGCAAGGAAGACCAGGATGGTGTGGGGTTCAAAGAGCTGACCTCACCCCTCTGCTCAACCACCAAAGTCTCAGGACCTTGGCCCCGAATGTTAAGAATCTATGAAAACAAAAGACAGCAGAGCTAGCGTGTGGCCAGGCACAGAGGGATGGAAGGAAGGGCAGAGGGCCAGGTAGATCCAGGGTGAAGTCAGGGACAGGTCACTCACAGTGGGGTATACCAGACACTGAATCTCTGCAGATAGCCACCATCAAAGCCAGGCTCCCAAGAGACATTGGCACCCTTGGGTAAAGGTACCACAGACACATTGGTGACGACATGGGGGCTGGTGCCTGGGTAGGGGGAATGGAGGGAGGGATGCTGATCAGGACCCTGAAGTAGGGTAAATAAAGAGTAAATCAGAGGTTTGTCCTCCACCCATGACCATGGGGGAATCCCATCCCCACAAATCCCCACCTAGACCTCCCAAGAACAATACCTCCATCTCCTGTTTCACACGGCTCCCCCAGCCCCAGCCCCAGCCCAGACCACTAACCTAGCACATAGACATTGGTAGACGCGGCTACTTGGGCTACAGCGTTGCTGGCACGGCATTCCCATCGTCCATGGGCCTCCTTGGTCAGGGGTCGAAGGATGAGGCTGCTGTTGCTGTCCTCCTGGGCCTGGCCCTGCAGCCCCCGGCCCACCTACAGAACCACTGGTGAGCCCTAAGGACACATGCAGCCACCCCTCACCAAGGGGGCCAGCCACTCATCTCTCCAGGTAACAATCTAATCCCTCCCCACCTTGCCTCTGACAGCCTGTACCTTCATACGTCTTCCTTTCCAAAAATACAACCAGGGGAAGAGCAGGCATGGACCCAGGTCGAGCCGAGTTGGGACTCAGGAGCCTTACCTTGGCCCAAGACACAGTAGGAGGAGGGTCTCCTCGGGCGGAGCAGGGGATGAGTAACTCTCTCCCCACTTCTTGGAAATACTCTTCCTTGGGCTGGTCTATAAAAGCCGGGGGAGCCTGCAGGCCAGATCTGTATTGGGAGGGGCCTCTTTCACAGCCCCTCTCTCATCTCTCAGCTCGGGTGTCCCCCCTTCCCAAACTCCTGCCACGCTATCTTAGTCTCTAACCTATTCTCCATCTCTTAGTTCTGTGTCTTTGCTCCCAACGGGTAGGACTGAAGGCAATGGTGGGCTGGGACCAGACTCTCTGAGATAGATGAGTCTCTACAGGTCATTTTCCCTTGCTTCTCTCTCCCTCTCTCCCTCCCCCCTCCCCTTTCTTCCATTCCCTGTGGAACTCCTGCAAGGGAGGCAGAAGGCTTGATATTAGACAGATATCTCATTTTTTGAATGTGCATGTGACTGATGTCCCACTGCCCGGTCTCATGTCTGCGGTTTGCTGGCTGTTGCTATGGCCACCACAAGAAACACCTGTCTGCCTGTCTCCACTCTCTGAACATGGCTTAGAATGTATATTTTCAGCCACCCAGCACAGCAGGTTGGCTGTGAGCCTCACCTTGAGCAGCACTCGGGTCACGGAGGAGGGTCCGGCAGTACCAAAGCTGTTGTAGGGGGTACAGGAGTATTCTCCCAAAGCATCCTCATTCCCCAGGGCAATGATGAGTGAGCCCTCTGGGCCCTGCGACCAGCCAGGGAACTAGAGGGCAGAGGAAATGAAAAGTAAAGAGAAACTCGAAAGGCAAAGAGGGTGGAGAGAGGCAACTCAAGAGAGGAAGAAATATGGGCAAGTCTCTTGTGGAAAGCCAATCCATCAGCTCTAGGTCTTAGCCTGACCCTCTCTCTGGACTCTAGACCTCCACTTCTCTCTCCTGTCAGGGGCTATTATCAATGCATGTGAGACTGCACAGTGCAGCTTCACGGTGCCACTCCCTTCACAGACGACAATAGCGGAGAATAGCATGGACGGCATGCCTAGAGTTGGTGGGGTTCCCTGCCTGGCTGTTCTCCCAGCACTGTGTTGCTAAATTCTGCATCTCCTACCCAAAATCCTCTTCTATAAGAAATCTCACCCCACCCCCAGGCTCCTGAATGAAGTGCGGCCCCTCACTCTCCGTATCTAAATCCTCATTTGTCATTCTGGTCTGGTCTGAGTGCGAAAGCCTGTTTTCAGGTCCTCTCTAGCTCAGGCCCCACAACCCCTCACCCGAACTCTCTCTTAACCACCTTCCAGCTGCCCCCTCCGAACCCCTACTCACAGCCCTGATGCAAAAGCCCTGGGGACACTGTGATGAAAAGACGCAAAGCCTCAAAGAATTTATAGTCTCCTCAGACAAACAAAAGATCTCAATCAGCTTGGAATGAGGTCATATGAAGTTGGCGTGCAGTTTTTCCTTAAGACCCAACCTGTCTTTCCAGCCCTTTCTACACCACTCAAGTCCCTACAGGCGCTCGCAGCTGCTCCCACGTCACTGCACGATCCGTCGTCTCTTCAACACACTATCTGATACCCTGCCTCTCTGACGTGGTTTCTGCGTGGAATGACTGCCCACTTTTCAAGATCTATCACCAAAGTCCCCGAATTTGTTACTGCTCCCTCCTCAACCAGACCTAAAAGCAAACAAAGCCTTGTTCCTTCTCTGGCCTCCCAGGACAGTCTCTGTCACGGTTCTATCCCCAAGGTAATGCTCTAGGGATGGATACTTCTTCTTTGTTACACCCCCACACCCACCACCCAACACGGTATCTGGTAAGAAGCATGTTTCCTAACAACAGCCCTGAATTACACTTAGCCACCCATTGGAGTTGGCCATCGGACCATCATAATACCTTCCTTCCCCTGCCCCAAGTCTGTACCTTGTCCAGCTGCAAGGCCTGCCCATCTTTGGTCCAGGTGACAAACAGCAGTGGGGGATTAGCACGAACTGGACACTGGATCACCCCCCGCATGCCAATGGGCAGGGGTGTCTCAGGAGGCATGACTGTCACCTGTGCTGGGTCTGAAAGAACATAGAGACAAGTTGGGGAAAGGGTCTTGGGCCTGTCTGGGGGTAGGGGTGGGAGCGGGGTTGGGAGTGGAGGTGCAGACTTACAGAGCACAGTGAGATAGGCAGAAGCGGAGGGTGGATACAGAAAGCCATTGCTGGGCACACAAGCATAGTGGCCAGCATCGTCGGGCTGAGCAGCCTGGAGCCACAGGCTTCCATCTACCAGGATCCGCACTCGAGACTGTAGGCGGCTGCAATGTGGTATGTGTGAGGAGGAGCCCGGGCCTCTCCCAGACAGGGAGTCCCTCACATACTATCCGTCAATTCTCTGTCTCCACTACCCAAGGATTAGGTTACCCTACCTAATGTGGAAGACATTGATGCCATCCTGGAACCAGCTATAGGTGAGGTTAGCGGGGTATGCCTCAGCCTGGCAAGCCAAAGAAACATCCTGGGAGACATTGACCGTACTGTTGTTGGGGGGCACCACGATGACAGGTGGTCCTGTGGAAAACACAAGGCAGAAAGATGACCTCAGCCCCAGATCTTTCTGGGACCCTCGGGGCACTTCTGGCTCTGCCCTTTGTAACAGAGGATAAGTTGCTAGCGGGCCTTGAGGGCTTGAAGTGGAAGCTGTGACAGAAAACCCATCCTATTCCAGAGGCTGCTCCCTTTTCCAAGGTGGCCTTGTTTCACAAGAAGTGACAGGTAACCCTAGTTACCCTATTTCCCTCTGCTTAGAAACTGTATGTGAAGGAGGGTCAGTTTTAACTCTTTCGTTAACTCTTTCGTTTACTCTTTCTGTCCCCGTCACATCCATGTCTCCCACATAGGTACCCATCCATCACCAAAGATGCTGTGACGATGCCAGGATCTAGACTCCCACGTCACCTCAACACTAATGGCCTTTTATGCAGAAAGAAAACTTTCACCCCAATGCCTACCTACCCATAACCCCTTCCTGGCCACCCACTTTTCCATATGTCATTGTCATCTGGCCAGTCGGGGCAGCTGACTGTCCTCATGCCAGGCTGATTCCTTTTTGTCCCTAGTGAATCCCAGGTCCAGAATGCCAGTCTAACCTAACCACACACATTCTGCAACGTTCTCTCTAGCTACCATGCCCCCATTGCCTTCTCCTCGCTGGGCCCACACACACAGCCTGTTAGTAACAAGTGGGAAATGTAAGCGCGCGCGCGCGCGCACACACACACACACACACACACAGCACCTGCCACAGCCCGCGTGCCTAGCCCTCTGCTGGCTCATCTCTTGAGCCCTCACAAGAACCAGTGTGCCAAGATTATCTTTCTGCTTTGGCAGATGAAGAAGTGAGGTTTCAGAGGCAGGTACATTATGAGGTAACTCGCCCCAGGTCAAAGAGGGAGGCAAGACTTCTACTTGGGCCTTCCTGATGCCAGGGTCTCTGTCCTTTAACTATGACCCAGCACTGCCCTTGTCAAGTAGTAACGACAATGGCACTTCAGTGGATCACAGATTTATCTGTTTCCCCTCCAGGAAGCCAGGTGCTATGAAAACAGATTCTTCTCAGTCAAGCTGAGCACACATGACTATGCGCCACTTTCTGTGCTTGTCAAAGTCCCAAGAGGTAGGTATGAACCTCTTTCAAGATAACACTAGCACCCATGTTCTCTCCACTCTAATAGACCGCTGGGCACTAAAATGCCCATTTCTTCATCCTTTCTCTCACTCTACAGGGGCCCCTTCCTCAGATCTGAGCCTCCTCCCCATCTGCTGTGTGCTTCCCCGCAACACAGGTCATGTCTTCTCACATAGGTGGCCCGTGTCCCCAACCCTCCCACCAAAGAGCACCTAGCACCAGCAGTTGTGTGGTATGGGTGATGCTGCCCTCAGTGCTGGAGGCTTGGCAGGTGTAGTCTCCAGCGCTGCCTCGCTGCACCCGGCGGATCCACAGTGTCCCGTTCTGCACCTAAGTAATAAGTCTAAGTAAGGCCCTTCCTGTTTGATCAGCCTTACACCCTGCACTTCCAGAGATGGCCAGAAGAGGGAGGCAGCACCCCAGCTCAGGGAAGCCAATGACCAGCCCCTCCCTCCAACCCATCTCTCAGTTTGGCTTCTGCGCTTTCTCCTGCCCGCTCAATTTTGCCCTCCCACTCCAGGGGGGCCACTCACTTGCACCTGACCCTGGCCCTTGCCAAGGTCCTGTCCTCGGAATTTCCAGGTCACATAAGGCTGGGGGCTGCCCCGGGC
The DNA here is from genome assembly GCA_001685095.1 of Ellobius talpinus. NCBI lineage: Eukaryota > Metazoa > Chordata > Mammalia > Rodentia > Cricetidae > Ellobius > Ellobius talpinus. The sequence goes on from LOJH01012690.1 coordinate 14,430, forward strand.
CACACAACGCAAGGTAACAGCCTCCAGTTCCTTCACTTCCAGTACTAAGGGAGGAGTCTCCTGGAACTGAGGGGGTGCTGTGAGGGAAAGAGGTGTCAGGGGCTGCCAGAAAGGCTATCATCCCACAAAGCAGTATTCGAAAGCCAGGGAGACCTGTCTCAGAGCTGTTGCCTGCCCAGGTACATGCGAATAATAGCCCAGGGACACCTGTCTGCTGTACCAGGGACATAGGACCATCCTAACACTGGCTGCATGTCCAAACCTAGGGGAGAGTCACGAGTGGGTCTTAGACTCATCTCCCTCCACTCATTGGTGGCCCATGCTGCCTCTCTACCTGATTCTCTGTCTCCGTCTCACCTAGGAAATGGGAATGGTTACGACTGTCTCCCGTATCGTGCTGAGAATGAAACAAGGTCCCGGATGAAAAGTGCTATGTATGCATGGGTGAGCTGTATCACTCAGAGCCCAATACACCATAACCAAGACCTCCGCCAAGGAGTAGAAGTTTTCCTGACTCAGAGCCCAGAGGTTGACTGGATTTTCTTTGAAGAAGTGAAGCGGGGAGAGGGAGCAGGGGTAAAAGGGAAGCTCTACATGAACAAACACAGTGAGCAAACGCCAGGTTGGGCAGGGCATCAGCGCTGGGTGCTGGGACACGGACATAGCTCCCTCTTCTCCTTCACCAGGGTTCCCATCACCCCCCTCCCTCCCTGCACCACCTGCTCCCCAGCTTCATACAATTGACTGTCAGGTGCACCCAGGAGCCGTTGGCAAAATCCTGTTCAGGGCTGTGTTGGTCCAGGAAGAGCACACGGCACTCATACCAGCCCTGGTCTTCCACCCGGAGCCCGTCAATCTGGAGAGATGCTCCTGTCTGCAGTCGGACTCGTCCTGTGAAGAGGGAAGTCCTAAATCAAGGGTGGTGAAGGAAGGGACTCTGCAGGGGCCCCCACCTGCATCCCAGTCCTGGTCACACAGGCCATTCCCAGAGGTTGAGAACAGCCTAGGTCTGTTATCCAAGAGTGAGGGTTTGCAGAGGAACAAATGGGATTGGGATCACTGAGGACAGATTGCTGCTATGTGTAATCCTTCCAACTGCTCCTGCCTTTCAATAGCTAAGACCCAGACTAGAAAAATTCAAGGCATGGCAAGTGGAGAGAATGCTACCCTCAAATATTCCGGACTTCTCAGACTGTTAGGGGACCGAGTGAAGAGCCAGTATTTGGTCTCCCCTGGACTCCTAGAAGATCCACCATCCCTGAGTCCCTTTGTAAGATCAAGATAGAAGTCCTCTGGGGGTACTCTTGCTTTTAGACGACTCTGCCCCTGGAATCCCCAGCAGTGTTTGGCCCTCCCAGGGACACAGACCTCGCCTGCCAAAGCCTGTAATCCCTCAGAGCTATTATCAGTGGCCTAAGCGCCTTAGAGTGGCCTGAGTCCAGCCCAACCAGGCAGCGGTGTCAGCAGCCTTCTCGGCTCATCCCCTCCCCTCCATGCCCCAGCTGACTGACCACATGCGGCCCCACAAAGCCACACACCCCAGCACACAATGACATCTCATTCCTGCCAAGTCAGCACCCACAGCATACCACCAGGCTGACTGTGATGCCCACCCAACCCCTCAGTACCCTCCTCTGAGGGAACCCTGCACTCTGACACCATTACGATGCCCCTAGCAGGGCAGCAGAAGTGAGAAGGCCACATGCTTGGCAGCCCCAAATACCCAGGCACAAATCCAGCTCAGCTGTATGCTCCTTTAGGCAAGTTACTCAACCTGTCAATTTCAGGTTCCTCATCAGTAAAAACTGAGAAAGGGAAAAATTGGGATGAGGTGGAAAGCAAGAGATAAAGCAGAGATAGCAATAATAGCACCTGGCATCACCGGATGCTCAAATAAAGCTGTGAAATCAATGAATAAGATGCAGATTTGAAATCAGGAGTCGACACTCAGTCTTGGCCCCATCCATCATCTGATAACATATCTCCTCCCTTTCCTCTTCCAGGTCAGTGAACTGTACCATCATGTACCAGGTTGCCCTCCGTCATCCCCTGCCATATACTTATTCATTACATCTTTCAAATCCTACCTCCTAAGTATTAGTCTTTCCCTCTCTGCCTCCTTCCACCTTGAAGCCTGTGGCCTCTCACCTGGGTTGTCCAGCTGCTTCATCCCCCTGCACTTACCAGGTGCCCATCCCCACTTGACCTTTGCTGGGAACAAATGGGATTTCCTAAAATTCAGAGGACAGGCAAATGCAGCTCCCAAGTGGTGCTTTCGGGAGTCCTGCCTATCCCAACCCTCCCTCTCCCAGCAGCTCCCACTCTACCCTAGGGTGGCTTATCTGAAGTAGAAATTCAGCCTGTATGCCCTTGATGCCACTGGAAAGATGAGAGCCCTAGGATCTAGGGTGGCTAGTGAGCTTTTTCCCTTCTAACACTTGGTCCTGGGGTGAGGATTCTTTAGAATGGGTGGACCCACTTAGAGGTCTAGGTGTATAATCCCCGCCCAGGAGATAAAAATGGGCCTAGCAGGTAAATCTTTAACATAAGAATACCCTTCCCCAAACCTTCAGGAGTCCCTGTAGCTCTCACCTGCCAGGCCACTAAGCCCAGCAGATCCCAGACTGCAGCTTCCTCCAATGCCCCACAGGATAGAACTTTTCATTATGGTAATCGCTGAGTTCCAGAGCTAAGGAAGAAAGACTGAGTGCTGAAGTTGAGCCATGTAATATTAGACAGTCACCATATTTAATCCTCCCCCAAAATCCATTATTGATGAAGGAACTAATGTCAAACTGCTTTCCAAAATTACATAGCTGTTAGGAGATGGAGCCAGGTCTGAGCTTTCCACTGAACACTAACATTAGAATCAAATAGCGTTCAGGGCACTGAGCATAATCTTCGATTTCACTTAAGAAATGTTAGCCGCTAATGACTAATAGTCCTGATGTCTGTTATCCAGAATATTATTCAGTGCAGCATGTTGTACAAACTAACCTCTCTCTAGGAGGTCCAGACAGCTGGGCTGCAGTGTTTCAGAACAAGGTAACCAGAGTCCAGTCCTATAACTTCCTGTCTCCTGGGCCCACTTCCGACAGGCCTGCCCTCCTCCTGCATGACCAAACTAACTGACTTCAGATCTGCCTACACAGGACAGAGTCTGCTCTCTCGGGCTCTGCAGAGGCAAGAAACCTACAGTAAAATTAGCCATGAACATGGACAGGTGTATGTTCACGCAGAAGTTCTGGGAAGACACATCGAGGCAGCCGGCTTGGAAGGATCAAAGGCAGAAAGGGGGGATTATGAGAGTGAGTTCGGGCCTTCCAGATGGACAGTCAGAAGGGATTTGTCAAGCAACTCAGCACAGTCATGAAACACAAGTCCCTTCTCTGCCGGGCATCCCAGAAACACAGCACGAGAGTCAAAGGCCAAGAGCCAGTCTCCATGACTCTGACTTAGTCTAATATCCGTTCCCAGGAAACCTGAGTCCAGATCGCCTTTCCCCAGTTCCTGGTCTCTTTCACACCACCCAGGTGCTATGCTAAATACTTTACAGAAGCGACCTTAATCTATCAGTCCTAGATCATTCTATGCTCCCTTTTACTACTCCTGTACTAGTTTATACATCTAGGCTCCTCTACTTCGCAGCTTCTAGAACCCTCCAAAACCAGCTCTCCCTTCAGTGTGGTTCCCAAAGCTACTATCTCTCTCATGATTCCTCCCATTCTAGGCCACCATCCCAGGCCACATCTCCCTTCCACTTCCCCACAGTGTTTATGACAGAATAGCATTGTCCTCAGCAACCTCCACCTCCTGTTGCTTAGCAACAACGATTGTGAGTCCCCTGCACAAAGGCCAGAGGCCCCCCTCTTCTGTACTGCAAAGCAATAAAGGGTTAATGGGCTCAGAGGCCTCCCCTCTGGGGTCTTCACCAGAGCAGGACCCATGTGGCTGGCCAGGAGCCCCAGGCCGCTCAGGGGCAAGACGGGGGAACAAAGGGTAGAGGTAAGAAGAAAACTGAAAGGCTTGAGCAACTTGCAGCCTTTAGACCTGGAGAAACCCCACAGGTAAACAGGGAAGCAGGCCATCTTGTGGCTCATCTGTCTAGGGACCCACAAACAATACCAGGTGAGCACTGCAGCAAATACCTGAGTTTTACATCTCCCAGGTGGAGTCCCAGGGAAAGCCCTTCCCACCTCGCCTCTCCCCCATCCCTGCCTTGTCTCTGCCTGGCAATACTTTGAATTTGTCCAGCCTCAGCCCTGCAGCCAAAGCCCCCTGGGCACAGGCAGGCACAGACAGGGAGGCTGGCTGTGCTTGTGCTGTTTCTTTCTACTTGTGCTAATTGAGGCCCCACTTTCATTAAGTCCCCAGGGCTTGTGTAGACACATGCACACTTCCAGCTAGGCTGTTTGCCAATAACTGCCCCCGGTTTGAAAATAAACTCTTTTCTGCAGGCACCTGCCAGCACCTCCTCCCCGCAGCTCAGCCAGTAGGTGACAAGAGCCCAACCAATCCCAGATTTTCCCTCAGGATTCAAACCGAAGCCAGAAAAGATACCCCATCGACATCAATCCAGGTGGCCTTTTCCGGGTTTCACTTCTGAAAAGGAAGCACCAAGGATCGTTCTTGCCCAGGAGCCCAGACCCATCCTCCTACAAGTCCTCCTACAAGTCCTCCGAGAACTTCCAGTGAACCACTCAGATTAAGGCTCCATCCAGGATTAGGAACAAGCTGGGGTGCAGTAGGAAAGAGGGGGGGTCTACAGAGTATGGCTCCACAGGAGCCTCCGCAAGCAGTGACCCTGTCAATCCTGTAGCATAGGCCTATGCCTAGACCTTTGGGGAACTAAACTGGAGCCTACCCCGGCAACTCCCGCCTGTGTTCATGTTCTCTGATTATGTTCCTCATACCCAAAGAGCCCACATCCCTACCAACTCTGCTGTCCCTTCAGCCCACTCCCCCCAAAAGTCTGGCCCCTCTAAACTGGCATTCCGGACAGTAGGGAAGACACAGAGCAGCAGGTCGATAGACCAGCCTAGAGGTAAGTGGGGAAACTACAGAAGATCAAGATGGAGTCTGGAAGGTTGCGTGAGATGAGGATAGAACAATTAGCAAGTTAGGATGGATACCTGGGACAGGGCTGCAGGATCTCCCGTGCAACACGCTGCACATAACTAAAAGAGCAAAGCTCTAATGTGTGCATGCATCATGTGCAAATAAATGAATCCTTCAATGAATTAGCACTACTGGGGTGCAGGGCCATGCTTGCTAAAGCAGTTAGGGCAGCTGAGCAGGAGATGCGATTGGAGAGGGCCCAGGGCAGCCTACTCAGCCCTCCTTTGTTGGTGATACTCCCCCTCCCACTTAAGGACAACTCTTACCCACATAATCAGGGTCAATTCGGGGAGAGTAGAGGCCGAACTGGATGAAGATGGGAAGCAGGAATCCAAAGCGCAGCCACTCGATGACATGCAGAGGGCGACGGCCAGTTGGAGGCAGCAAGTCACAGCCCAGAACTGCACTCTCCCCAGCCCGGCCCACCACAGAGACCACCTCAGGCTTCTTTCGACCTAACGAGGTGGGGTAGCATGAGGGAACAGCAAGGGATCAAGATGAGATATGGGTGGGGAGGCTCCATCAACATCTCTCTGGTTTCCTTAAGACTTTGCACGACAGGAGGAACCCCCAACCTCTCTGAGCCAGCCCTAGCCCCTCTCCTACTCTCACAGATAACCCCTTAGTGGACAGTCACAGAGTCAATGATCCCCAGGGGTCTGGCTCACCGTCAGCCCCCTGGCTGATGACCAGGCTGAGGATGGTCAGACTGAGATACCAAATCATAGCCCAGCTGGCCTGCTCACCCGGCCCCTCCTATCCAAAGGAGCCTAGATGGAGGGGCCAGAAGGATGTCTGCTGCCCAGCAATCCCAGAGAGCATCAGTCCTTCTGATCCGCCTCAGGCAACCAGTTTCGGCTCTCACTCTTCCCGTTAATGCCTAGCTTGTGCAACACCTGACGGAGCAGTTCCAGTCTGGAGAGCCACCAGATCTAAATGCAAAATATAAGGCAACATAAGAGTTGGTCAGTGGAGGAGACCGGGAGAAACCCGTTAGAGCAAGGTGTCGGGAAGAAGAAGGTATCAAGGAAAGGAAGGGACCTGTGCAGAGACCAGAGACCTTTGGGGTTGTACTGCTGGGGACCAACTCTGCAGCCTCACTCCTGCCAGACTCTACCACAGTTAGACTCTCCTAGCTCCCAAACCGGAGATCCTGAATCCCTGAGGACGTGAACACTAGAGAATAAGAGAGCGCTGTCTGGTTGAGACTACACAGGTAAGGGAGCAGATCCTAGAAAAAGCAAGGGAATTCTGGGAATGCCTGGCAAGTGATACACCGCTGTTAGCAAAGTAAGCAAAGGGAACTAAGGATTCTCACACATGGGAAGTCCTGGAGACGAGGGCCATCGTCCACTAGTCTCCCTACCCTTCTGACCTTTCTCCTGATGCCAACAAGGGAACAGATGACATGATGGGACCATTATTCACCACCGCCACCCCTTGTGACCAGTAAGGACCCTAAGGATCTTGCTCAGAAGCAGACAGCTAGTCAAGAGCAAATCTCAGGTAGACTAACCCCTTACCCTGTAGAGAATGCTCCACAGAGTGCCCACATCCAATTCTTCACCCCTTTCCCACCCTCTGGGTGGCACCCTGGAGCCTGGAGATATTCTCCACTCAAGCAACACTGCTTTTGGCAGTGAGTCAGTCAGGGACTTGGGAGAGGAGGAGCTTGCCTTCCCCACCTGCAGAGGATGGGGAGGGGGGGAGGGGGGCGGCATCCTCCAGGTCTGGACAGATCCAGGGTTGGCAGCTGTAGCCACTTTCTTCAAGATGCTGCCAGAGACCCCTCTCTCTGCCAGACACCCCGACTTAGCGCCTCACCCTAATTACTCCCACACACTCCTCTCTAGTATCCTGGGGGTGCCAGGATTTGCCAGGCCCTCCATTCCCTAACCCTAGAGGCATGATCTGAGAGTAACCAAAACTGCTTTTGAGTCCACAGGATACACAAAACGAACCCTGGAGCATGGAAGGTAGGCACTCCCAGCAATACCAACTTCTCAGTGTCTAAGGCAGTCACAAAGGACCAAAGGGCCCTGACCTGGGCCTGGCAAACCCAGTGGACTCTGCTCTGAGGCCTCCACCCTCTTGTGTGACTCACACAATTCAGCACTGTCTAAAATACCCTCCACAGGGCCAGTATCACCCCTGTATGTCTGACCCCTGGTAATTAGTTCCCATGCCTCTTGCTGCTCCTCCCAGTCAGCTCTCCTGGACTTCCCTGGAAAACCTTCAAATTGTACCATACAGAGGCCATGCTCTTCCAGCTCGACCAAGAGTCTTGTGACCAAGGCAACCTCAGAATGTACCCCACTTTTCCTGGGATCTTTCCAACTCCTGCTCCCCATCCATCCTCTGTCCTTTTCATCTTCCCATCCCATCCAGCAGTCACTCGTGTCTTCCAGGACTCCCATCCCTGCCATACACTTTTCAGTGTCTGCAAAATTCCAGCTTCTCACACCTGATCTCCAAGTGCAGCAGGTCCTCGCTTCAGAGCACCCCTGCCTGGCCTCCTCCAGAATTCCCACTCGCCCTCCTTTCCCCACCCTGCTCTCCCGGGGAATCCCCCACCCCCCAATCCTCCAGGACTCATCCCATAATACACTTCTGATAGCCCACCACAACAATTCTCTGTTCCCTCGCATTCTCTTGGCTCCTGGAACGCCTCTCTTTTGGAACCCGCCAAGAACTCCCCTACATTACCTCTTACACTCTTCCAGATCTATTGGAACCCCCACTCACCCATCAGTGATTCCACTTCGCTCCCAGAACTACCCTAGTTCTGCTTCCCCAGATAATTTCACTTCTCTCTAGAGCTCCCCCGCTTCCCTCTGGCCCCCACAACTCCTCACTGCTCTCCATGTCCCCGCCGGTACCCCATTTCTACGCCCCAGGACACCCCCACCCTCACCTGCTATGCACCGCACACAGCTCTGCTCTCGCAGCCACACAATAGGGGGCGGACCCGCCTCCCCGCCTCAGATGCCCCGAGCGCCTCCCGTCGCCCTGGAGACCGCCAATCCCCCTCCCGCGGCGTCCAATTGGAGCCCACAGAGGCCGGGCAAGGCGGGCGGGACCCCGAGCCGCCTGGGAGTTGTAGTTTAGAGACAGAAGGACGCGGTCGCACGTGGGCTCCAGTCGCCCCCTCGTGGAGCTCTATACAACTAAATGTAGGAAGGCTGATTGCCACTTCCCGCCTCGAGTCAGATGGGCTACTGGGTCAGACCGACCCGGGCACCAAGAGCCGCAGAAGCCTACCCCTTTTGCAGGCTGCTTGCATGCCCTCCTTCCTTTATAACTTACCCGTGGCCTTCTCCCTTTTCCGAACAAGCGTGCCACAAAGGAGGCATCGAAGGTTGAAATCTGAGTCAGGCGCAGAAGCACCTGGGGGGAGAGCACGATTCCCCGCCCCCTCCCTGGGGATCCACCCAAGTCCCGGGACCATCTGATCTCCTCTCTGTATCCCCACCCCCACCCATTTCCTTTCGCTGGACTGGAAATACCTGTCTGTATTGGCTAGCTCCCAGCTTTTGCTCAGGCGCCTCCCTTGTGTGTAGCTTGCTGAAGGCTGAGCTCCTAGTTTGGGGCTGCGGGAGCAGCTTCTAGCACCAACGACCTAGAGAAAAAAGCCAGGGGGAAGAAATGACGGGCACCCTGACAACGGAGATTGAAAGAGAAAGAATGAAATATCTGATCCTACACCGAATCCCTTGCAGGGTGCCAAACCCTAGGGTAGATTCATGCTTTGGTTCGTTGCTCCTGTAATCTGCACTGAAACCCCGCGAAGAGAGTGCAGCTCCTTTTAACTAGTAAGAAAACAGATGGAGGAACCTGCCCAATCAAAAGTTCCCACCGAGGCACATTCAAAGCCTGAGATCCAGCCTGGATCGCGGAATCCACCCCCTTGGGACATTTCACCCACAGGCAGAAATGTACCTGACCTCAGAAATTAGTACCTCTCAGCTTGGCGCTGTTGTGGGGGTGCAGGCTTGCTATTTGCTTTCCTACCAGGCTCAGGCTACATTGTCCAGGAACTTCCCAGGGTGTTCCTCCCGAAGCCCTCCCTGAACTGACTGAGTAAAGCTCCCACTGAGTGTAACAGGCATGTAGTTAATGACATCGAGGTCGGGAGCAGACCCTGGGGAAAGATTTTAAGCACACCTGAATCACTATCACACCACCCCGAATGCTGGTCATCCAAATCAGATCCCATCGCTGTGTTTGGCCTTCCATCTTTAGTAAGCCTTGAGAGCTGGAACATTCTCCCAGGTGTAAGGGCCTGAGTGTTGGGAGCCACACAAAGAGCTTGGAGCAGGGGAAAGCAGGCTGGGACAGAAACGTGGTCTTTCCCACTGTCCCAACAAGGACCCAGAACTAGTGCCTTTGCTAGTTTGCATAGTAGGCTGCCCTAACAATTGACAAGATGACATCATGTTAGTGAACAGAGCATGATCATAACCGCAAACTATAAGCTCAAAAGGGGAAGTCTTTGATTTCTTGGTTCCTCACCAGTTGGAAGGTACTGGCCCCCACCTCTGGTCCAAGAGTTTCATTTCTGCTGTCTATGGTGGTTTCTGGTAGAAAGATAAGCTAATCTCATGTGGATGTTAAAATTATTTTTTTAAAAAATGAGATCTTAAATGGTTTTCAAATTTTAAAAGTTTATATGCTTATGTTTTTCCTGAATGTTTGGTTTTTTATTATTTTCATTTTGTGTAATTGATGTATCTTTTTTTAAACATTTATTTATTATGTATACAATATTCTGTCTGTGTGTACGTCTGCAGGCCAGAA
>LOJH01012691.1:0-10276 GCA_001685095.1 Ellobius talpinus
GGCATATGATTTGAGGCTGGATCGCGCCATACGTGATGACGCACGAGACGCCCAACGCGCCACTCGGGATGACGCACGAGACGCCCAGGGGCAAGGAGAAGTCTTAACGCCAAATGGTGGCGGCAAACGAGAACATGGCGCTGCGACGCCCTACAGGTGTCATCTTGTGTCACAGTGAGGTTCCTCCAGAAACTCTCTGAATGTGGCTCAGGAGTATATGGGGGAAATGATAATACCATTTATATCAGAGGTCAGAGATAAATTTTAGAAATTTAATAAATTTAATAAATATTGAATTCTGAGAATAATTTTTGGCAGTGAAGTCTTGTCCTGTATCCATTTGAACTTGAAAAAAAAATCCTGTAGTATTTTGTGTGTGTGTGTGTGTGTTTGTACATGTGTGCAAGCTTGCTTTCATGACACGATTCCTGTAGCTCACAGAAGTTCAACTTTTCCTGCAACACTTTGTGTTGATTTCTTTGGAGCTCTTACATGGAATTCTTATGCATTACAAGTGTTGGAGGAAAAAGGAAACTCTAAAACTACTTGAAGATTTGAATTATTCTTATCTAAAATGTAGTTAAGAGATTTCTAAAACAGCAAAAGGAATTAATTAAAACCTTCCATAAAAATCCACTGAGCAGCTAAAAATAAAAAGCACTGTAGAGAATAAATAATAGAACCTTTCAGATTAATGAGTAAATCCTTCCAACTCCTACACTGTAAAGTACCCTGAAGGAACATATAATTACATCATGATTACTATTATTACAATTTAACAAGCCATTAATCTTTTGTTCTATACAAAATATGCATATTATGTAATTAAATGCCATCATATCCATGGACTCTGAATTTTGTGATTGCTAGTTTGGAGTTTGACTCCTGTTTCTTCTTTTTTTTCCTTCTTTTTTTATTTTAAGTTTTTCATGAAGGAGTTATTTTAAATGGAAGATGCTTCCATCTTTCATTCAGAAAAGTATCTTATTAATGACTGATATTTGCACCTCTGTGAAGGCCTTCCTGAGCAGTTTCACTTTGAGGCAATCTTTCAAATCACTGGAGTTGGTGAGAGCTCCTTCTAAGACTCTTTTTGCTTCCTCTTTCAGAGCCACACCTCCCTCTGCAGACTGCCCTCCACGGAACGACTTGTTCTGATGTTCTCTAATAGCATTTGGCTTCATATGGGTGCTGCTCAGAGCATAGGAAACTCAGTCTCTGACAGTTGTTTCCCCACCTTCTCTTCCTTTTCATCTTAGACAGTCTTTTCTTCACATTGTTCTGAGCTAGAACCCTTTCTTGTTTTTACTAGAAAGTATAGGGATACAGTTTCTTGCCTGTTTTACCACCAAATCACCTCTACACTGCGTTTTTTTCTTTCCATGTTAACTGGGCATTCTCCTTTTTAAGCTGAGTCATCTATTTTTCTATCAGATCTCTGCTTTTGCTTAGCTTACACCTTGTCTTGAAATTATCCTATTTATCTCTAGAATGAACTCTTGCATTTCTACTGAATCTAAGACCATATAAACATACAGCAATATGTTTCATTTGAAGCAACAAACATCCACACACATGTGCACGCCTTCATGCTTTGATCCCCTTTCTCTTCCATCTTTCCCTGTTTCTTAACTTTTTTCTTTTAATATAAAACAAATTTACTGGAAGGACTGCCTATTCCTTTGATCTCTACTTTTTTTTTCATTTCTTCTTGGAGTCATTCTAGAGTGGGTTTAGTTGTCTTCATCATGCCACTAAAGGTGTCTTTGCTAGTGTCACCAGTGACGTTGGTATTTTAGAATCCAGTGATCAATTCTCAATGCTCATTTTGACATCTTAGGTCATTTTGAAATATTCTTTCAACACTTGGATTTTAGGTACCATGGTTTCTGGTGTTCTTCTCAGGATTCTCTGCTTGTGTTTCTCAGTGTTGCTGTTGGACAAAAGTCATTGTTGGTTCTTCATCCTTTACTGCTCATTGCACTGAGCTCCTCTAGGGTTTCTTGGACCTCATCAGGTCTCCAGTTCAATTTACTTTTCAGGTCATCTGATTGTATACATATGTTTCAAACACCGTCCATCTGTATCTCCAAGTTCCACTTCCTCTCTGTACTCCAGACACATCTATCAACTACTTCCCCAATTTCCATATGAAAGACCAACATGTAGTTTACATGCAATGTGAGCTAGACAAGTTCTGATCTTTCCCTTGCTATCGCTTGATTTTTCAGTAACTGAAGTCCCAATTTTCACCCAGGAGGGTTACAGCATTGTTGAGGTCTTTCTTTCTTAAGAGTCTAATTTGATCTTGAGCTTGTTACTTCTAACTTTTAAAATCTTCCCCTAGTTGAAACTTTTCTCATAGTCTCTCATGTCATTTTCCTAGGTCAAGCCCCAGTGGGTTTCCTGTTTAGCCTTCTCCTTTAGACATCTATTTATACAACAAACACCTATGAGGCAGCTACCATGTACTTGTGCTGCTTCTTGTGGTGAGTTTGCACTGAAGAAATCTGGGCACAAACCCTTGCTCTAGGGGACTTCAGCCCTGCTCTGGAGAGATTCTTCCTTAAATGCCTCCCTGGTTGTTTTTTGTTCCCTCTCCACTTTCCCATTCATTCTCTACTTAGCAGTTATAAGAACCTTTGGGAAAACTCCAAGCAAGATCACATTACTTGTGTTCAAAGCCCTCTGGTGTCTTCGCTGACCTCACCGTCATCACTCGCCTTCATTTATTCCAACCACACACAAACACGCTCAGCTCCTTCTAGTTTCCTGGACTTTGTACATACTGTTCTGCTTGCTTAGAAATTTCTTCCCATGATTTCTGTCACTTGTACTTTTACTTCATTAGAATTCTATTTAAATAGCATTCCAGAGTGTCCACAATCACTCTTTCTTTAAAAACTGTCACTATTCTCTATCTCTTGACTTTCTGTTGTGGCAGTCTCTCCTTATCTACAGAGGATACATTCTAAGATCCCCCTGCAAACACCTAGCGAATGCTTTACACTACAAGAAGTATCAAACCACACAAATATGTTTTCTCCTATACCTACAAACCAGTGGCAGAGATTAGCTTAAAAATTGGGCATAGTAAAGGATTAACAAATGCTACTAATTAAATAGAACAATTACACATAATACCCACCCTGCAATGAAAAATGGCAAGTCATTTTTACTTGTTTGGGTTTTATTTTCTGCACAGTGAAAAGTCAATGGTGAGACTTATAGTTGTAATTCTACCACTCCCAAATTTTGTGAATGTAATGTCTTCACAATAGTTATAATTCATTTGATGAAAAGAGGACTAATATGTACCCTCACCCCAAGAACTGCTAGAAAGGAAATGTGGGAATTTTCTTTCTCTATATCCTGTCAATGCTGACATCCCCACCAGGAGGGGAGTCACAACATTTGCATCTGCATAAACATTTGAGTCAAGAACTTTCCTAAGGTGCTTACTGAAAGAAAGAAGCCAGAGTGGGAAATACCACAAGGGAAGAGATTCAATGCCACTTTGATCAGAAAGGTTATTACATTTGTTTTAGATCTTAATGCATACCCACTTAGGTCTGCAATCACTTATGATATGTTAGGCAAAAGTCCTAGTGGGAAAAAATAGCGTGTGTGCACGACTCCATCTGTCTGAGCCTTTGCCAGAAACATTTATGAATCACTTGTCTCCTGATAGACAACTTGCTTTTTTAGTTTGCAATCATATTTCTCACAGATGTTGCCTTTGAATTAACCATTGTCTCAGTTCTGAATATTTTCTTGATTTGAGACTGTAGTATAAGCAAATTCCACCTACCTTTAAGACTGGCAGTAATTGTCCAATAATAAAGGAAGAGGATATTTGAGGCAAGCCAAGGAGTTGGGATCCAGGATAAGGGACAAACACTTCTGCACAAGTTTGGTATTTCTCAAGTCCTGGCATCAGGGATGTTTACTTGCAGGTTATGCAAAGTCTCAGCTTGGGTCCTGGAAAAAGTGAGCTGGAGACTTTGCCTGAAAGGAGTTTCTTGCTAATTTCTGAGGACATCTTGCTTTTATTAGGACATAGCTGTTGTCATGTGTTCTGTCTTGAGAAATGAGGATTTCATTCACTGTACAGAATGCATACCTAACGTGGCTTTTATTTTCTACCAGCTGACAGTCTCCTATGCACAAACCCACTTTTAGACACACTTTTTACAGCTGACATATTGCTGATAAATGTAGGAAGGTAAGTAGGTTTTGTTCTGGCCATATTTGGAAGTTACCTTCCTGACACAGAATTATATTTATTTTTCTCTTTTGGAGTCATTTTGCCATTTGCCTACTCGATTTTTTGATTGTTCATAAACTTCAAGTAGAGTTTTCCTTCTCTCTCTTCTTTTTAGAGATAAAATATTTATTTCAAGGACCTGTAAGCTAATTTGTACTGCTTAATGATACCATATCTGAAGGACCAACAGCATTTCTCAATTCAGATACATGAACTCAGAGTCAAATGCAAAATTTAATTTCCTTTCTAGAGGAGCTGATGAAAGCCTATTGTGAAAAGGTTATGAGAAAAAGCTTATCTCAGAATTGCAGCCAAGATTCAAGTCATTTAAGACGTGAAGCATTTGGCAACAGAAAGATGGTTGTCATTAAATAGGAAACTCAGTGCATTAGTTCTAGGCTAAGATAAAAATACTTTAGCTGTCATTGTTTCTTAAAGGAGCAACACAGGAAGATAGAAGAAAGTTGAAAAAGAGTTGAAAACATACTCCAAATGGTGGAGTATGTTTTTTTCCACTTAAAATAAGGGAGTTATAAACATTTTATGACTGGGTTAAGTACATCAAAGAGAGGTACACTTGGCTAGTAATTGTCATTTAGGTAAGTCTGTAGTCCTTTAATAAATTTGAGTAAGAAGTGAATAGAACTTTATTTTATGGTCACAGAAAGACAATTGTTCTTTTCTTACCATATCATTAGCAGAATGAAGTCCACGACTTAATGAAATCATTACCAAACTTGTATTCTTAATAATGTATCGACTTTTGGAAATAAGGGTTAGAGATGGTTTGCAGAGGCATTCCTGGCCTGGGCTTCCTTAAGCCTCGGGAGATGAAAAAAAAACTGCTGGAGAGATGTTTAGTGTTTAGGAAACCATTATTTTTGGAAGCTGCAAAACCCTAGTCCTCTCAAGTAGTTCTACTACCTGCCCTCCCCAGTACTTATTACCATTCTAGATGGTTCTGACAGCATGTTTTCTTACCTCCTCGCAGTGTGATGGTGTTTCTTTTCTTGGTATGAAAGGACACACCCCAAAGATACCCTCAAACTTTCCCCCAACATATTTTCCCATAAGCATGCCTTTTCTTTGCCTACCTCTCTCTCTTTAATGATGGATGCACACTTGGCTTAGATGTTCTTTTTTGTTTTTTCTCCTTTGGTTGTGAGGAAAGAGGGTGCACACTCATGGTCATGGAGGAGAGGCTGAGGGAAGCCTACATTTAACGCTATGGGTAGTTAACAGACACCTTTATAGTACATGTTCAGTAGGCAGTTATTAAACACTTGCTGGGTAGAAGCAGACATAGACAAAGACTGACTGGGTTAGAATAACCATGGTGGTTTGGAAGTCAAGAGTCTTAGAAAGGCTAACCAACACTGTCAGACTTTATGACACAGGCTTTTAGCAATGACACTGTTTGTTTGATGAGTAGCGGGTTTGGAAGTGGATGTTTAACATTTAACTTCAAGCATAGAGAGATGACAGCCTGAGAGCGATTTGCAAAATGCCAAGATTTGCAAATATCTTTGCCTATTGCATATTTGCTTTATTTTGGGAAGAGGCTGCAAACGGAGCTTTCTTCTCATGGTCCCTTTCTTGCCTCATTTCTGTCTAGAGGAAGCTGATATGAAATGAACTGGAAACTTTAGCATTCTCTTTGTTCTTTGTTAACTATTATTAAAACAATATGGAAAGAGCTCTAGACTGGGACTCATAAACCCCTGAGTCTAGTCTCCAATCAACCACATTTTCCCATCTGTAAAACGGAAATAATATCAGTTGCATAGGGTGGTCGTGAAGATCAAATGAGATGGTGCACATCAAACCTTGGGTATGGGGCTTTTTAAATACTAAGTGGCCACAAGTGGGGCTGGCAATAGGGATTGTGGTGGCCAAAAAGGATAAAGGTGAGGGACACTGAGATACGTAGTATGTCTTAATAGTCTCTTTTTCAGCTACCTTGAATAATGACTAGGAAGAGCATAAAAACATAAGAAAATTCACTCGAAAGTATTTGCAAGCTACTTAACAGTAATGTGTGACATGAATTGTGCCTAAGTCCTGAGACCCCCAAGAAGATCACCATGGAGCCACACACTTCCAAATGGAAAAGCAAGGTTTAGTTTGTTATGTACGGGCTAGCACGGGTCCTCTGCCTCACAGTCTGGCACAGAAGATGGAGGGAGAAGGACCCCACCTGCTATTGCAAGGGGTTTTTACATAAAGACCAAAGCCACAAAGCAGTCACAAGATTACAATTTCAAAGTACAAAATTATTTATCCTATATCACAATTGGCTACAGATTAGGTAAAGCTTAGCTGCTATTCTCTGATAGGCTGTCGCTGCTTAGGGAGTTTTCTTCACCCCTGGCAACTGCCCCCCCCCTCCCCCCGTCAGTACTCAGCACACCTGCTGACCCTTTGCTAACATAGGGTCTGCCTGGAGACTTATCTGATTGGCCCATTATTACTCAACTGATAGGGGAAGTTAGGTGGTCAGCATCTTGTCAGCAGTTTTGTGTAGCTTGTTTTTTTTTCCATTAGTTAATATTTGCCCTAAAAGGGGACTAGTGACCCCCGGCTTTCCTCAGGGGTGGGAGTGAAGTTCAAAGTTCCACAAGGTCCCAACAGAAAAATGGAATCTTTTTCGGCCTCTCAGAATGATAGGACTGATAGCAGCGGCCAGTCAGGGTAAGCATCAATGTGTGTCACTATAATCCCTCCAAAACAGCAATCAGTTCTGCTCTCCTTTGCTGTCTGTCTGTTTCCTTGCTAGGAGTCGAGTGTCGGGAGGCAGAATGGAGCTGAAATAAGCCAACAAAACAATCAAGTAGTTTATTTTTCTAGCCTTGGAGTATCACTTTCAAAACCTGAGAATTTCGTTCCACATTTCACAGACTCTTTTACCTACCCTGTCATGAGTGCCAAGAAAGTTGTTGATTTAGCTTTCTGCTTGTGAAAAGGAACACCGAAGTGGGCACAAGCAAGCACTCCTGAAGTGAGGCAGATAAGCTTGCTACAAACTTGCAAGTCACTGCTTCTGGGTTTGTTTTGTTTTAAAATCACAAAAGACTCTCAGCTGGTTTATTCTTATCACAGGCAGCAGTGAGCTTCCAGACTGCTGTGTTGGATCCCTCACAAATTCATTACATTCTGTTAACACTGTAGTCAGAGTGCTTTCTGCCAGGGATCTTCAGGCTTACAAGGGTTCAAACCTTAGTTAACCTTCCCGGCTTAATTCCACTGAAGAAAGATGCTATGGAAATTTCTGTGGATAGTCTCAGCACCTTCTATAACCTCAGAACTCTTCTATCACATCAGATATGACTTAATTGAATTCCCCTTTCTTTCCCCTTTCACTGGCAGCACTCATACAAAATGAGTCCATGGAAAAAGTCGGGGGGTGGGGGAAGGTAAGAATTCGGATTCGAATTTGGATTACTTAGGATTGATTACCAGTCTCTGAAGGCTTTGCAGCCTCCCCTATTCAACTTTAGAGGCCGACTGTATGCTTGTCAGTTGGCCAGTCACAAGATGCTAGCTCTGTAAATTGCCTAGAAGACACTAGGTTAGCCTAAGCCCTTTGCCAAGGAGGAAGCAGATAATTCAGTCAGTGGTGTTCATTCGCTCCAAGTGTTGTGCTCACTGAGTTTTTCTGTAGCTCCCTTGCTAGGTTTTAGCAGCAAGCACTTGCCAGCAATCAGTATAATCAGTGTTGGCAAAACACAGATGTTAATGCCTTTTAATCAGCTAGGCTTTTGGAGAACTTGGGCGGAAGCCTGGAATAATCCTGCTTAGCCCAACAATGAATGAATGGTGTACAGGCTTTACGAATTTTCATTTTAATTAATCATGGCGATAGAAATGACATTCATGTTCACAGTGATAGAGAAACCGCAAAGTCATGTGTTGTGTGGGCATGTGGGAGTGTGTCCTGACCTCCCCACATGTTTCACATTCTCAACTTGCTTATTATATTTCCTTCTGGCTTCTGTATTATTTAGCAATAAGCCTGGGGCAAGACAATGATACCAAATGCAAGTGGAGCAAATAAATCATAGCACTGTGAAAAACGAGCTACTAATACTTCCTTACAACACGGAGGCAGTCCACGCTTCCTAGACACCCTTATATGAACCGGACTGACCAATTCCCTTTCATAACCCTGGCCCCTTTGGCTATGGGCCTAGTGTCCTTCCTTCCTTTCCTTTCACTGCATCCTGGGAGGAAGTAAGGGATCTGACGTCCTGAGATAGAAGGCGAAGTTATTTCTACGGCTAGCATATCTGGGTCAAAACTGTTAGACCTTGGAACCTAGACATCTAGTAATACTAAAAATACCACTTTGCCTCGGGGAAAAATGTGTTTAGTGATCAAAACAAGTAATAAAAAAGGATTTATCAAATGTAAAACAGCCCTGCATTTTAAGAGCAATGCTCATCTAGGAAAAAAACCTCCTTAATTAGTATATTTGAAATTTTAGAATTTCTCAATATAAATGATTGTGAATACCCTAAAATCTTTTCTATGGGTAGGCGACGATGATAATCATACATCTGTGAGAAAATTAATTTCATTGGGATGTTTTTGTCTAGTTTTTGCTCAAGCATTTTTGCTGGCATTTTTCCTTCATACCTCTTCAGACTCTCTGCATGTCACCTCCACCTGCTAAATTGTCTTTCTGGACCTACGATTCATTCTTCTAACTTTAACACACACATATGATGGTAATATGACACATTGCTGCTCCTCCTGGCATTTTCCTCCTTAGTAGAGATTCAATATTTTGTCTTTTGTTCAGGATCAGTTGTAGTTTCTGAAGGTGTCCAGCTGAAACTTAGCATTTAGTTTGCCAGGTAATATCAGTTCCTGGTTTATTAGGATTTGGACAAGTGTGTGTGTGTGTGTGTGTGTGTGTGTGTGTTTTGTATTTTAAGAAATAAAGCTTGCCTGAGGATCAGAAAAGTAAACAGTCATACTGGCCAGCTTTGCAGACCAGGCAGGCAGCAAGGACACACACCTTTAATTCCAGTAGCCACACTAGTTTGCCATAGAAACCAGGCAGTAGCGGTGCACACCCTTAATCCTAGAACTAAAGAGAATTATAAAACAGGAGGAGATAGCTTCAAGCTCAGTCTCATTCTGAGATTCCTGGAGGCAGGATCGCCCTTTCAGACTGAAGTTGAGGTATGTGCCAGTGACTGGCTGCTTTGTTTTTCTGGTCTGTAGGTTGAACCCCCATATCTATCTCTGAGTTTTTATTAATCATGATTCATATATATTTAGTGTATATATTTTTATATTTATCATATATATGATTTTCCTATTTCCTCTGAAAGGTTAGTATCTTGACCTTGGATTCGAAGAGCCTGAGTTCATCTTCTGGTTCTCTTAATTATGTGGTGTGACTTAACCACCTTGGAACTTCAAGCTTATCTCATCAATAAGATGAGGAGAACATCAGAGACAGCATTCCACAATGCAAAAATAAAGGGAGAAAATCTCACACAAAGAGCTTAGTGCAAGATTTAGCACACTCCATGAATGGTAGACATTATATTTAATTAGAATAATTTTAGATCATTACTAATAAAAGCTTAACTGCTTTTCCACCCCAGTCAATATGACTCCTCTTTCTTCAACCTCAAACCAGGTTGGGGTTCACCCTGTGCAGGGAGACTCTGGAATGTCTGTTTTGAGTCAGGAGGAGTTGATGGCTAATGTGTCAGAGGTATTTCTCACACCACCGACTTACTTAGCCACTTACAGAAAGTGCTTCTAAGAAAGTTAGAAACTTAAAAGCAAATTGCCCAGTTAAAGGATGTGAGAATTGTTGTGGTCCTCATTGACATAGGAAAAGGATGAGCAGAATCACCATAGTTGTAACACAAGGGCCTGCTTGTTGGGGTTTCTGTCCCGCCCAGTACCCCACAGCCGGAAAGCCCCAAAGAAAACCAGACAGAGATCTCCATAAGTTATAAAACTGATTGGCCCATTAGCTCAGTCTTC
>LOJH01012692.1:6095-21592 GCA_001685095.1 Ellobius talpinus
TTATTCTTATCTATGTTAGCCACATGACTCAGTACCTTTTTCAGTGGGGTAGGTGACATCCTGCTTCTTAGGTGTCTGGACAGGACTGCAGAGAGAGCTTCCTTCCCAGAATACTCCTGTTCTCATTGCCCCGCCTCTACTTCCTGCCTGGCTACTGGCCAATCAGTGTTTATTTAAAACATAATTGACAGAATACAGAACTGTCCCACACCAGCACTGGATGCTCTCTGACCCAAGGCTAGGACTCGGGTCTGGATGTGTTCACCAGGCAAGCATTCACAAGGCCGAGATTCAGGTCTAGTGCCCTCTGGCCTATACCCTTTTCCTATCAGTACTACCCTGGTGAGATGATGTCTCTTCCTTGAGAATCTGGCACACAGAACCTAAAGCACCCCTGCTTCTGTTACTGCTTTTTATCTCCATATCACCAGCACCAGCCCTTTTTCTCCCTGGCGATGCTGCCATGTTATATACCACCCTCCCACCCCAACTTCAGTTCCTTTAGTGCTGGGGTCAAGTCTGGCTGAGGAGGTCCCAGCCCTCTAAGTCAGTGCGCTCCCTTGTGGGGGGCTCAGCAGCCTGCAGCCCCTTCTCCAGCCCTGGCCCCCACAGGCCCTGCGGAGGACCTCACTTGACTCTGTGTGCTCTCTGAACTATAAAGTCCTTCTGTGCAGGGACTGAGTTTGCCTTCCCAGAGCCCAGCCCAGTGCCTGTGTAACAGACCTTTCAATAGTCGAATCATCAGTGAGTATTTGTGCATCTGAAGATGAATCGACTCAAGTGAGACTGAGCAGTGCTCCCTTAGCTTCTGGTCCAGCTCTTGTCCCTAAGTACGTTCTCTAATCTATGACTATTAGACCAAGATTTCACTAGGTGTCCATTTGTAACAATAATTGAAGTAAAAAATTTATAAAATTATTTTAAAGGAAATCACTTTTCTTAAAAAAAATTACTTATTCCAAATTTAGGTAAGTTTGTATTTTCTAAAATTATCCATAATTTATAATTTTTCAAATAGTGATTTTTTTTAGCTCTCTTTTGCATATCGGGGATTTTGTTTAACTGGAGTTGCTGCAGGACCTGAGGCTAACAGTTTGTCTGCTCCACCAGGAGCTGGACAGTCCCTTCAGGCTGTACGGACTCACAATGAACCCGCTGCTATACAACATCACCCAGGTTGTCATCCTGTCCGCTGTCTCTGGCGTCATCAGTGACCTGCTTGGGTTTAATTTAAAGGTAAAAGCCTTGTTTCATTTTCTTTAACCCTGTTACTCTTTTGAGATTTCAAATGCATTGTGGGGTTGTTTTAAACAGTTTGTACAGTTATTAACAATGGCTACACATTTAACTTCAGGGACTTATAGTCATGGATTTTCATATTGATAGAACTTCTAATTTGGAACAAAATTCATATATAGGACTTTTCTAGGGTACATAAAGTAAGTATTTACTTTTCCTCATTAATTGAAACTGATTCTAATGATTCAACAGAAAGAGCCATATTCTCCTCTTGGCCAAAAACTATATTATTTATGTAGCAATGGATATATCCTGTGATACATGTATAATGTTAGTAAGGGTTAGAAAGAATATAGTAAACAAAAATTGGTTATATATTGACATTTCTCAGTAAAAGCCAACAAGAGTGACCTGATTTCTACCGTGGTGGTTCAGACGCATCTTTAAAGGAGGTGACGGAGGAAACTCTGCACTTTGCACCTGGGAGTGGAGTTTAAGGGTAGTATGTAGTAGGACCTAAGCTTCCATGTTAATAACGATCATGACTTGTAACATTTTTCTGTAGTTGTGGAAGATTAAATCCTGACATTGAGAAGTGAAGAGGTGGCCGTTTTCCGGAGCGAGAGTGCTGATGAAGCTGTCTGGAAGCAGTCGCTGGCTCTGTCCTGGAGTCTGCTGGGAACGAAGTGTTTACATCAGACTGCATTGTGCAATTCTTTTATTTATTTTGCTTGTTTACTGTTTTTGTTGTGTGTCTGTGTGTGTGTATTTCTTTCATTCTTTTTTACATTGGTTTTAGTCTGTTTAAAGCATTGAAGTTCTTAGTTGTTGAAAGGGTGACAAAACTGACCCAGAAACCTGAGGTCCTGGTAATCGTTCATAAATAATTAACACATTGTGAAACTCAAAGCCATCGCTAAGCACTGTTTCTGCATCAATGCCGTGAACTTGCCTTACCTGAGGAAAACTTCAACTCCGAAATAGTGCATCAGACGCAGCTAAACACATAGAACATTTACTTTGGTAAACCAGGATCCACTCGGGGTTGCTCTTGAAATATCTCAGAACAATGCTGGGATCTAAGCCGATTAAGCTGCAGCTGAAGCGCCCTTCAGTATTAATATATGGTATTATGTAACAGGTCAATAAGTGCTCTTTGATAATAAAACTCTTATGGAGCAATAATTGTAAATGGTTACCATACTGTAAAATATTTTGATAAAAATTAATTAGTGATAAATATATTTATTTGAAACACTGAGCTGTTTGCACAGCTCCAGCTCAATGTGTGCACTTCTTAAGATTGTTACTTTCGGTGTATATCTTTATGTGGGATGTGTTACAGCGTACTAGGGCAGAATACGGTATCCTTTTGAGTGAGGTCTGCCTCGTCTCATAAGTGAAGTGCCTACCGCCTTTACTAAAGTGTGCTACGTTACTCAAAAGAATTTCCCGTGGTACAGTAGAGCTTGTGCTGTCCCTACCACACTTAAGTAAAGCTTGAGAGTAAAGCTAAGAACCAACAAAATACTTATCCGATTGCTAGTTATAAAATTTCCATATCTTCTGAAACGACAGCTTCATGCTACCACTCCTAACCTCTGAATTTAATCTGGTGCACCCCTCCTCCTGCTCCATTATCTAAGGGCTATTTTTAGATGCTTTTAACTCAGAAAGCTAGCTTCTCTCCCTTCAGTAACTTGTCAAGTGTCCAGAGGGAGCTTATCATGTTTCCTGATAGATAAATAGGGTTGATACAATAGTCCCCTGCATCTGGCCTTGATCCTAAGTTGTTACATTTGTACAATCAGTAGTGTTTTAAGAAATACGTGAAGCAAAATATTTTTTGCGATTGCTTTGTTTGAGCCAAGCATTTGGTTTCTAAAACAAAGAACTTATTTGAAACAATCTAGAATTTTCTTGGTGCAAAGTCACATTGGATATATTCATATTTTAGTGTATTTTAAGGAGTTTAAATAATTAATTGTAAATAATTTATTTGATTGGTGCAGTTCTAATTCCTGAATCACTCTTAATATCAGGAATGTGCAGAGGACAGAGCCACGTGACACCATGTTGCTCTTCCTGTTCCTTTGACTAGCCTGAGGTCAGCCTCACGGTAGAGTGCTCTTTGTGTAGGAAACAGCACACAGCGTTGTGTTCCATTTGCCTGTGTTCTAATCTGTCGATAATGACCAAAGTGCATTCTTAGTGTTTTAAAGGAATGTATACCTGAGCTTTAAGAACAGACTTAGTTTCTCATGTGACAAATTAGGCTTTGTCTGATATGTTTCTTCCTTTATTGTCTAATGTTGAGGTTGTTTTTAGGCACTATATTTTATAAACTTTTTCAAAATAAGGTACATACTTATACAGAACTTAACATTTTGCACAGATTATATCCAATATATTTTGAGAAAAAAAGTACAGCATGAGTTCTGTTAGTAATAAAAAGATGAAATTATTGTATCTTACAAAAACCTATTTCAGAATGGAAATATTTTTGAGAAAAGTAGCTGAGTATACCGATTTAGGAAAATGCTTGCTTTAGGTCGCAGTTGTGTTTGACATAGAGTCGGGAGTTGGTTGTACAGTATACCTGTCAGCAATATGATACATTGATTGTGCCGTTAGTGTGGGCAACCGTAGAATACTGAAAGGAAAATGTTTTAAGCAGTTGATAATGTTAACAGAACCGTTTCAAAGTAGTTGATGTCGCTGCCTTTAAGAATACTATGACTGTAAGAAGTTAAGACTGTAACTTACCACATCACAGAGAAGAAGCAGTTCAGAGGCAGAGGCATGGCAGGTGCTGTGCGGTTTCTTCGCCGCGTGTTGTTTTTAAAATAAAACATCCTATGACTGACCATCGTGTGTGGTGTTTTCATTTTCGTGTCGGGGGTAACTGTGTTTCCTGCAGCATCAGCCCCTGTCATGCCCTTTAGACAAGGGATGATGGAAATAAAGTTTTCACAGTTTCTTGACACTTCGGATAGGATAGCTGTGTACACACCGCATGGGTAACGCCAGCCCCTTTGTACTGGAACATAGAAAGCTGACTGTGGACTCAGGTGTTGAAGTTCAGTAACAGGACAGTGATATTTAAAATACAGTTTTGCTGCATAAATCAGTCTGAGATATGGCCAACAAGGAAGTTAAATGTTGAAATCTATGTTTCCCAATTGATATAGGTTCCCGTGGTGCTCAAATTATTCAGGAAGTCACGTTTGCCTTCAGACCTACCTTAAGCTCAGAACTGGCTCTTTAGTGAAAGAAGTCTCCACGGAATCCACACTTCAGCAGCAGCAATATGGCTCACACTTCTTTCATTCACGCTATTAAAGTCCCAACTCTGTGCCTGCCGCACTCCCCACGTCAGGGGAAGAAGCTAGGAGGCTGCTGGGAGCAAGCAAGCCCACAACATAGCGCCCCCACACATTCGCTGTCAGACACCAGCCAAGAGTATCAGTAACTCAGTCCAGCACTCCGCCCCAAATCGCATGAGATTCCACAGGTTCCTGTCATCCAAGCTAAGTAGTGAGATGTCCGCTTCTGAGAACCGAGCTCTGTAAAGCTTTCCTTCAGTTTATACTTAGTTTGCTTAAGCAGTTCCTAGAATTCAGGGAAAGCTCTCCAAAAAAAGGATATTAGAAAGAGTGGAGACGATGGAAGGGGGTTCCAAAGGCAAGGAGCAGTGGCCCTCTCTGGGGTACACCCACCTTCCACGACCCTCTTCTGCTTTGGAAACCCAGGATATTCTCTGAATCCTGCCATTAGAAACTTTATGGGAGTGTTATCATGTGACTCCATGGAGTCCTCCGTTAGCACCTTTCTGGTTCCTCTCTGTAGAACATGAAGTGGAATTGGGAGCTCTGAGCTTCTTTATGATTGTGGCTTGAGCTGTCTAAGGAGTAGATGAATGACCTTGAGTCAAAGGCCCTTATATTCTACCTCCTGCAAAGGCCCCAGTGCACAGATAGACAGGCCACAAAATCAGTGAAGCTTGTCCAAGGCTGCTTAGGTAATGACAGCTCGCATGTTCCAGGTTCCCACTGCAGGCATTGTGTGTGATGGTGTCTAACACTGCTCCCTTCTTAACTAAGCAAAAATATTTCACCATAAGAAAATACTTCGGGGCAAACAAACTAAAAAAATTACCATCCTGTATTCCTCATCAGCTTGTGTATAAACTAACCAACCTCAGCAGGAAAAAGGTCATAATTTGTCGTGGCTTTTCTCCTTGATGTGACTGTGCCCTGCTGAAAGAACAAACATTGTTCCATAGTCTTCAACCTCTCGTCCTTGATTTTCTTTTTTAATTCTTAGGCATAATAAATTTCATTATATTTTCTTTCCCTCCTTCCCTCCCTCTCTCTCCCTCCCTCCCTCCCTCTCTCCCTCTCTCTTTCCTTTTGGAGACGGTTTCTCTGTGTAGCCTTGGTTGTCCTGGTCATTCTGCACCCCGGGCTCTCCTCAGACCTACAGAGATCTGCCATTATGGCATCTTTATACTTCCGTGTCTCATACTTGAGTTCACCCCTCCTGCGCTACATTCCCCAAGCTCTGGTTCTCAGCTGGAGGCTATGGGTGGGGACACCTGTCCTTGGTGCTGTGGGAAGAGTTTGTGAGCTCAGGAGCTGATAAAATGGCTGCGTAGACACGCTTCCTCACCCTGCACTCTTTCTCAACAAGACAAGTAGTGGTCTGGGCCAGTTAACACAAGCCTCAAGATGAGCCATTTGTGTTAAAATGTCAAGGGCCCCCTGCCAATTAAATGCTGTGCCTCTGCCTCATCTATATGATACAGATGAGGTCCTTTACAGGGAACTAGGATTTGATTACTCTTCTTTCTAAGGATGGGTCTTGATGTTAAGCAAAGTAACTCAGAAATTGCATGCTTTCTCTCATGTGAAATTTGGGGTTAAATACATGTAGTTTTACATTTAATATACATTTATAGGACATGGAAGTAAAAAGGACACTGAGGATGTATGAGAAAGCCGAAAGCAGGGAGATTATAGCTCCGGGGAGCAGAAACTGGGAGAGAGACAGCGGGAGAAGCCGATGGACGGCAGTGAGGAGTTGAGTTGAAGTCCCTTCTTGTATTTAACTTGGAGGCCAAGATAGAGTCATGCACTGAATTGAATGGCGGAATCATTTGAGAATATCTGCTACTGGAAGAGACTCAATTGAATGGGTCTTTCCAGCCACCGTTTCTGAGTTGGTTGCATGGTTCTAATCTATGACTCCTTATCTCCCCTCTGAGGGTCATGTTTCCTTTGGGGGAGCCAGGCTGAAAAGCGAAGTACAATACCTGAAGACATCACCACGGGCGAGGATCAGTTTGGGAGTCTGGCAGACTGGGTATTTGCATTCCCACCCCAGTAGCCACCCTTAGTATCCACAGCACTGCCTTGTGTTATCCATCCTGTGGGTTCTGTGCGCTCTCCATCAGAATCCCGTTTGGAAAGTTTGAAAAATCCTAAAATTCATGCGGAAGCACAGAAGAGTCCAAGCAGCCCAAACAATCACGTGCGAAAAGAACAGTGCTGGGCTTTCCTGTGACCTGGCTGCAAGCTTTACTGAGAGCCATAGTAACAAAGCTGCCTGGCCCGGCACAAGACAAAGAGACGGGCGGGATGGGTGGAGGACCAGAGATGTGGTCACAGGGCTACAACCACTAGAGTTGGACAAAGTAGTCAAAAGCATACGTTGGAGAAAAGACAATCTATATGATGTGAAAATAAAAATTAGACTTGGGGGAAGACGGGCTCATGAGGTATAAGGACAGTGAACATGACCACGTGCATGTGACAGACACGAATGAAAATGTCTTAATAAAACTTTATACAATGAAATTGAAAATTTTTTAACGCCAATGAAAACAGTTAAAACAATAGAAATTAAGGCTTTAGGTAGAATCACTTGGATTAGCTATTATAGAAACTAGCTATCTAAATGGACATCTCCATTTGTGTTTAAGCCCACAACAGCTAACAGCCATAGTGCCTGGGGTGTTTTCAGGGCTGAAGAATCCACAGCCTCTCCTAGCACAGTTCTTTATCATCTTTGATGCTCAGTTAGCCACCATCCCTCGGTGCAAGTTGAACTACTATCTGCCGCGCTGGCCCTGGTGTAAATACTGAATGGAAGCTGTTGCAGGGTTTTCTGGTGGAGAAATAGCACCTTCAAACAACCGTCCTGACGAGAGGGAGCACTCTGGGGGCAGACAATCTAGAGTGGATGCTCTCTCTCCACAGCCCACCACGTTAGAAAGTTTGGCTTCACAACCGACTGATTCTTGCATCTGCTCACACTTTTAGAGAGAACCTGGCTGTCTGCGTGGTTCTCTTCAGCTCAGGTTTCCATAGTTCCCTGAAGTCAGTCTGTCTTCACTCGCCGTCTGTCCTGGGGCATCTCGTTAGTGGGTCCCTATTTGAGACTGTCCCTCATTGCTCTACACAAACCTTAAAGCAGAGCTCTCTTGGTTGTCTCTGAATGGCTCGCTGGCTTGCCTCCTCAGCAGTGAACCCCAAGGCTGGCTGAGGGAATCCTGGACTGCTTGCCCCTCATCCTTCCCGCTGGGTTCCAGCCACTAGCAGGTATGAAGCTGAAGGCCACCGTCCCAGACAGTGACAACAGTTCTGCACTTGAATGAAGATTCTTTCATTTGACCCTTTGTTTCTGACTTATCTTTAAATATCTTGCAAGACTCTAGGTCTGCTTATAATTTAAATTCACACCCGTGCTCTCTCTAATCATATGGAGCTAGGTCACAAGCCACTGTTTGTGTCAGCCTGGGTCTGTGTGCACTGAGACATACAGTGGGGATATTTAACAGAGATGCCCAATGGAGGGCAGATAACAGAAACCAAGATCTGTTTCAGTAGAGCATGACCTCTTCATGATGGACGACTCTAACCTGTTTGTAAGAATGACCCAAAAACTTTAAAACCACCCACTGACACCTGCTGTGCCCTTCGCGTGGCTCCAGGGACTTGGACCTGACGGGTTGTGCTGGGAATGAAGAAGTGACAGACACACAGAAAGCTGGGGTCGGGTGGGCCCTCTGCTGGAGAAAAACCCCAGCACCCTAGAAGCTCACTGCTTATTCTACAGAGCTGAATAGAGACAGACAGGGTTATTACAGGCAGACAAGTAAAGGAGCAAGGTTTGTGGTCCACAGCTGGACCAAGGAGGCAGATGTGGTCACTTCAGCAGGAGCCACCTCTGTAGGGAGCAGTCTGCAAGCGGCAAATCTTCTGGGGGTGAACGGGTGGACATTTTCTGCACACACTGTCAACACTTGCACTCGGTTCTGAGGAGGCTTTGCCGTCCCTTTCAGCCCAAGACTCTAGGCTAGGCTCCTTGAAGTAGCAGCGCTCACGTCAACACTTTCCCTGAGGAAATGGAAATCCCTGCTGCTTCTACTGAGCAACATCGTTACAATATTTGCAAAAGTTTAAAATAATTCCACTCAAGCCGTTTTGCTTTTCTTTTTCCTTTCATTCTGGAAAACATGGTTGTGTTTGTTTGAATGTAATTGGCCCCCATAAGCTCATATGGAGTGGGGCTATTAGGAGGTGTGGCTTCGTTGGAGTAGATGTGGCCTTGCTGTGGGGGTGGGTTTTGAGGCTTCCAATGCTCAGATACTGCCCATTGTGTGAAGGCAACTTCCTGCTGCCTTCTGATCAAGATACAGCCTGCATACCGCCATGCTCCCCAACATGATGATAATGGACTAAACCTCTGAACTATAACAGTCACAACTAAATGTTTTCCTTTGTAAGAGTTGCTGAGGTCATGGCGTCTCTTCACCGCAAGAGAAACCCTAACTAACACAATAGCTTTCGTTAACATTTTTATTATAAACATGTAGCGGGTTTCCATTATTGCTATTACTATATCTTTAAGATATTTTCTCAGATTAATTTTAAATATAGTAAATATTGATTAAAATAGCTCCTCCATGCTCTTTGGGTTCCTCGGTGATCTGTGAGCTGGGGAATGGCTCAGTTCCCAAAGTACTTGCGGCTTAAGCATGAGGACCTGTGTTCAGGTCCCTGACACCTGGAAAACAGTCAGATGAACGAGCAGAGACAGACAGATTGATGGAGCTTTCTGGCCAGCCAATTAGCCAATCAATGAGCGACCCTGTCTGAAAAACTGGAAAAAGGGTTAAGGAAGATACTGACTCTCCCCATCTGGCCTTCATCTGGACCACACCCCAACCCCCACACACATGCACACAGTTTTTTTTTTTGTTTTTTTTTTTAAGTGGAGACCAAACCTCTGAGAACAACTGGTCTCCTATTTGGCTACTTGAACTGAAAGGTTGGGTAATCTTGGTGTTGGAGACACCCACAAATATTGAAAGCAAGACACATAGCAAGGACCTACAGATACAGCAAAAGCTAAGCAGCCATTGGTCATATAAGGTGTGAATGAGACAGTTATATTATTTAGTTTACATTTTATATATAATTAAAATATATAGACATCATTTTAGAAATATTAAAATCATTCTATCATATGTAATATATAGGTATTACACATATCCTATACATTATAATACATTATGATATATAGGATATCACACATGTAACATAATATATAATTATATATAATTAACATAATATATAATTATAACATGTTTTATAATTATAATGTTATATATCATATATAGCATATAAATACAATTGTATTAATTAGATATTAATAGGCATAGTTTTAACACCTTGCCCTTGGGATCTTTGAAGTAATACTAAAATGTTTTTATTTAAGGAAAAAGTAACCAAAATGAAAAATTAAGGCACGGTGAGGCTGGGTGGGAGATAATTTGGGAGTCTGGAAACCTGAGTTCTATGAAAGGCTGGCCACGTGTATGATGTGGAAGCCGGGCTGCTCAGCACAGGGATTTCTACCCTTGTTCTATGATTGCTTTTGTTATACCGCTTGTTTCATTGATGCCAGTGTTTGACGAACCTGGACTTCCTCTTGCGTCAATACTTAATCTGGGCTAGCACCCTTCTGGGATTTAACTTCTCCATTTTTATCAAGTGGGAGTCAGAAAGCTTTCTAGGCCTTTGCTTTCAAGTAAAGGAACCTGTGTCTCATGAGCATGAATGCGGAGTATGCTTGCTGACTCATTGGCTTGAAAGCCAGCCCAGGCCAGCGCTGGCTCCGCTGGAACTGGATGCAGAGTGCGGCCTCCATTTTTCCTCCCCTTTAATTTCCATCTTCTGTCCACTCCAGTCAGGAGCTCTGTTTTGTTCTCAGCCAAGATTTTCCCACTCACCTGGGAAACATGTCCCCTTCCCCACAAATGAAACAGATCCCAAATTCACGTGGCCATCTGAGCTCCTAAACCCGTGTGGTCACGTGGACGAGACCCTCTCTCTGCTCCAATGCCTTCAAGACTCTCACCGGAGCCAGGCCTGGCAGCTTGTGCCCCTAAGGGAGGCTGAAGCAGGAAGATTACTACAAGTTTGAGGCCAGTCTGGGCTTAAGCCAAGGCTAAGCAATGTAAGTTGCTAACTCAAAATTAAAATTAATTGAAAAGATATTAAAAGACACCTTCTGGCTTTACCTAGTCCTGTTTGTTCTTTGAACCAAGGTTGGCCAGAGAGTGTCAAGTGTCAGCCCGTCAGACTGGCATTGACTGTCCCATCAGAAATGAAGGAATAACAACAAGGCACATTAGAGGTCACAGGGGCACCTTGAGAACTGCACCCTGTGCCCTGAAGAAGCCATAACACAAAGCTAACTCTGCCGTGACGTATTTGAGACATGGAAGACATAACCACCAGGCCAGCACAGCGCTGTTCAGTCTGATGGTCTCCAAATCCCTTCTTAGAAACAGTTTAATCTTTTCCCATTGCCTTTTAGACATTCCATCTGCATGGCTAAGATCTCATTTTCACTCTGTCTCTTATGGCTTTTGCTGTGGCAAGAAAGGCAGAACAGATCCGGCTGAGCTGCTGTGCTCTGAGCCAGTAGAGCTCCCTCCAGCATCTCCAGCTGCTTCCATCACAGGTGGACTTCTCAGTTCTAAATCTTTTCTGCCTGACTCCTCTGCAACCCTGGGATAAAACAGAGATGTGGGATCAGAGCTGATATAAAAAGACTACAAACCGCTAGACAAGCAAAGGGGATCTCTCGATGTGGAATCCTCGCTGGATTTGAAATTTAGTCGTGTGATCCACCTGGCCTTGGGAGTACAGAGTGAAGGGTAGGGTAGGCGAAGGGTTTCTTCGCTGAGCTGGATATATTCAGTGTGCACGGCACATTCTGCTCTTTCAGAAGTAACCACTTCTAAAAAAGCTCGCTCCACTGAGTCACTGGAGGCTCGCTCTTGTTTTTGTCTCTTCCAAAGTACAGACTGCAGAGTCTGAATCTGTTAAGCAGAAAAGCAGTATCTGTTGTCATGTCCGTAAGCAGCTTGTCGCCTGGCTGTTGGGTTTACATCAGTATTAACAGAATGAAAAGCAGCGTGCCGTGTAGCTAATATGCTCTAGAATCTTCAAGTCCAGAGATTTGCATTTAGAATTAAGCTGTGAGGCCCTGCATGGCCTAGAGATCCAGAGAGAGGTCATAGTTCAGCAAGGAGAGATGGCAGCTTTCTTTCATTGTGTGCCAATAACGAGTAGGATGCTGGAGAGAAAGAAACAGGAAGCCGTCAGTAGGCTCCAGAGACCAAAGCCCATGTCTGCAATTGCCTTTGTGACCCTCCTCTCTATTGTCCCCATCTTTGGCTTTAAGTGCGCCCCACCTCCACCATACAAATAACTTTTAATGTGAACAGTGTCACCTGTCATCTTCTCGGATGACCAAAGGCAAGACGACCACAATTCTTGGTTTACACAGGCAAACTCTCCGTCAAGAATTCAGAATGATAATAATTTTTGAATGTTCCATCAATGCTGACTTGTAAAAGTTCTTGGTAGGTATCAAATACGCCCAGGAAAGTTATACTTCCTAAATGGGACTGCTAACCAGCAGGGACCACGTTGGTTTGGAGCAGTTCTGGGTATTCAGACTCTGTTCCTGTGGGGTGGTTTGTGCCTGGGCGCTCTGTGGCTCTGAAGAGGAGCCCAGGGGGGCATTCCAGAGTTTTAAGTTTAGCTCTCTGATTTTCAAAGGTTTAGAATTGATCCAAATGAAGTCTCTCACCCAACTTCTGGGAGCGAGGGGAGTCACATCCTGTGAGCAAAAGGGAAGAGAAAGCCATGAACTCACTGTTCTATGCCCCTGACTTGGAAGTCAGCTCTTTATCCCCAAGTCCCCACTTAGACTGCACTCACCAAGGCCAACAGAACTCCCTGAGCTGCAGACTCAGAGGGCAGATTTCACTGGGAGTCCACAAAGAGAAAGGTGGGGCTTGTGAGAACAGGGCTGTTGGCAGAAGCCATCTTCTCTGGCTCGGGCCCTGGGAGCCGCTGTTTATGACTCAAGGCCCTCACTAGTCTAGAAAAGTTGTTACCAATGGAAACCTGCTAAAAGTTCTGCTCACCCACGCTGGCTTCAGACCCCTGAGCTCTTAACGGAAGTCACTCTTCTGCCCCAAGATTTCGTTTTCTCATAGCATTAAAGTGAGGCACTCATTCGAAGATTTATAAAATATTAAATGTGGGTATGTGGAAGTTTACCTGTAGAAATTGCTTTATGAATGCCAGTTATTATAATTATGGCCTAAATCATGTGATCAGCTGTCATATAACGGCAGTTCTATCAGTAATGAGCCACCTGCGAATCTGACCCATGTGATGCTGTAAGATTTTATTTCCTCTTTCAAATCGTAGCTGACGTTTTGCTTTGGAGACAGGGTCTCACTACGTAGCTCACACTGGCTGCAAGCTCCTCGGGCCTACCATCTAAGCCTTCTAAGAGCTAGGATTACAGATACACGCCACCATGCCCAGCTCTCACGGCTGTTGCAATTTGTGTAAGCCCTTTGTTATGTCTGACAAAGACAACATAGTCCTATGACCTGGTTTCAGAGTATGTCCCATCATTAAGTGACCCGTGACCTGTACAAAGTTAAGTTTAATACTTCATAGATATTTGTATTAGACTCAGAACCTGTTTGTTAGGTTCCCGTTGGGCCGGTGAGTAACTGGTAGTGCTTGTTCATCCCAGGACATTGTCTTGAAGTGTATAGCGTGCAAGCTAAAGCCAACTGGCACCAGCATCTTGTGATGACGCCATCACCTTGGGAAACTTAAACACGCTTAGTCATAGGAAGTGCTAACAAATGGTACATCGGCATGTGATGTTCAAATGTTCCCGTGTGCTTCTCCTAGAGATGGAGAGAGAGCTCTATAGAACCTAGCAGTTCTATAGTGTGAATTCTCTTATGAGTTTGACTGTTCCATTTCTCTTTGGCCGGTAAGACCACCTTTCAGGACAATACAGTCACTTCCTGTTTCTCTACTAAAGCACATGTTTGAGAAAACAGAAGCCTCCGTACACCTGAGGTTATCAGAAATGAATGTACATCGGGCTGCCATGGTGCGAGCCAAAGGAAAATTAAGTCCTTGTGATTTTTTAATTACATCATGAACATGAATAATCCCCCCATTTCCACAGCAATGATTGAACCCAGGATCTCCAGCGTGCCAGCCAGGTGGTCTGCCTCACAGTCTTACCCTGCAAAATTAAAATAAGGAAATAGATACAGCTTATCTACCCTCCAGTCAGAAATCATACTTCATATGAACGAGTAGCTTACAACTTGGTCTTTGATCGCATCTGAAATGCCATCATTATAAATTATTATTGAATAGTTTCATTATTATTGTTATCTTTGTTGAATGTTATTGTTGTTGTTGTTGTTGTTGTTGTTGTTGCTGAATGTCCTGAGAAAGAGCATTGCTGTTGACTGAGAGATGGTGTGCTTGAGGCAGAGTGTGGTAGTCAGGGAAGGATGGGAAGATTGGGGGCCACAGGTCTCACCCATTCTGCAGACCAAGCAAGACCTTAGCAGGTGGATACACCTGGCCTTACAGCCATCAAAAGATAGGAAGATCAGGTGCTAACTTTCTTCTGCCCCTTCCTTTTTGAGCTCTTGTTTCTGACAAACCCGAGGGATGACATGGAATTTGCCTTACATTTTATTTAGAGCTTGTTACGGAAGGGTTCTGCATTTAAACTAGTACTTATCTGCTCCCCCCCAGGCAGTTATGGAATATTCTTCAGGAGTCTAACAGGCAGAGTTGTTTTTAGCAAAAATCTTTCCCAGCAAAGGCTAAGGGAAACCTGTGGTAAGAAGAGCAGACAGAAACTGCCAGGAAAATCACTGGGTTTCTATTTTAAGCATAAGAAAGCCATTGTGTTTTAATGTATCACGTTCCCATGGATTCATAGCCAGTGACCTGCAAGTAGAAGCCTGAGGCTATAGCGTCGCTCTGAAAGAGTCTGATTTGCCTTCCTTTGTCAGGCATCACGGAGTAGCTTGATCTTAGGAAGCCTGCTTCCTTCATTCTAGGGGCAGTGGCAGTGGCCTACCGAGAGATCACAGCTGCGCTACAAGGGTAGCCTGTGGGGGAAGTATAGACTAGAAATGAGTCACAGTACCAAGGGTTTCTGTCTTCAGACTGGCACAAGACCTCAGCCTAGAGCCCTAGGCTTTGCAGAGTGGTACTGGAGTTACTTGGGCTGTTGGTGCTGTTGGGTCAGGTGGAATGGGAAGATGCCCGGAGTGGCCTTATCATATCTGATGGTCCAGAAGGCCCTCCGAAAGGAGCCATGCTTTTTGATGGATTGCCTGCATTCTCTAAGGTAGACAGACCCACCTTCCTCAGTCGCTCTGCCTCCCATCTGCCTGTGAGTCTTCCTCACAAGTGCTTCTCACAAGTCAAATCCTATCTGTGTGCTGTGTTTACTCCACAGAAGCGCAGGAAACTCCTGGCCACACAATTATTAATTACTAATCTAAACTTGGTAGGAGGTAACCAGGAAGTTTTGAGAGATCTGGAGGAGGCTCTCTTAGTAGCCTGCCCGTCTTAGGGTCTTTGGTACTTAATCTCAAAAGTCAGTGAGATTCTCCTCAGGACCCTGATGGGGAACCTCTTTCAGCCAATGGCCTTTGAGAGGCTGGACCAGGTGGGGCATTTTTGGCCTCTTTTTTGAAATAAATTTTACACATTAATTGAGGTCCATCATTCAGGGCTGCTGAAACTAACTGAATCCAGTCATGTGAGGTGGCTTTAATGCTAGAAGACCATGACTTTATCATCTCCTTAACAAATGTGGAATGC
>LOJH01012694.1:8295-25396 GCA_001685095.1 Ellobius talpinus
GAGTTCTGGGATTAAAGGCATGGGCCACCACTACATGGCATGCAGGTGTAATTTTTAACAGAAGGAAAAGGGGCGGTCTGTGTTAGAATAGGCTAGGATGTGGTGATAAAGGAGACAGGGCACAGGGAGAAAGGGAAGAGTACAAGGGAAGGGGGCAGGGATATTTGTCCCAGAGGGACGAAGAACTGCTCTGGATAGAGAGGAATCCCACACAAGCACATAGGCAAATGTCTGTTTTTAAAGGTAATGGGGGCAAACCTCATGTTAGGATGAGGTGTTTAATTTTAATTGGGCATGTTAATTAGGTGATCCAAAGGAGGCTTTTTATTGCTGGACTTTGGTATTCAAACTCAGGAGGAGGAAGTGGCTAAATGCAGGAATAGACCTTGGTGACTAGCCATTTTTTTTTAGCAAGGCTGAGGGAATGGGGAGAAGGGCAAGGCTTGCTAGAGTCATAAGATGGAGGGGGTTACTGTCCCTTCTTCAGTGAACCTTTCAACCTAAAATCAATATCCCCACACTTTAAAATGCTGGACTATAGGACAGAAGTTTCAGTCCTTAAGATTAAAATGGAAGAGGCTTTCCAGAGTCAAATAAAAGTCAAACCTACGTGGTAGTAGTGAGCCTAAGAGTTGCAACCCTCTGAACACGGAGACTTAGGATAACTGGGAGAGACAAGGTTTGAGAGATCTTGACAATGTGCATACATGCCCAGGATATATGCAGCGCAAGACAGAAATCTCTCATTCTGTTTCTGATGACTTGATTTTATATAGAAAGCTGCATCTTTTGAGCTTCCAGGTTACTAATTCTTCTCGCTAACTATTCTCTAACAGCTGCCTATATTCAATGGTCAGCAAACCCTTAGCAAGTTCCTTGTTAATCAGTTGTTAATGGGTTGCATTAAGATATAAATAAGTGAATGAATGTGCTTAGGCACCATGTTATTGTCTCCTGGGGTAAAGTCTTTATATTATTTTTGTCATAACACTTTAAAAGTTCTTCATAAACTTAATTCACTGTATTTAGTGAATGGGTCTTTGAATTTACGTAAATGAATAATTTACTTAAATGATTGCTGCTGTGTAATTGCAGCAAAGATAGCAAATATCCCATCATTTCTATATTTAGTCAGTCCTCCTCCATATTGGCCAAGGCAGTCACTGGTCTGTTGTCTTCTGGTTTCATGCTTTAAACTGTCTTCTAGACGGAACCATGGGTAAACTGTATCAGTAGTTGATTCTTTTTGACAGCTAATTATGCAAATGGCACAAGTATTCCACACTCTCGATACAACACATTATCTGTACTCCAACAGAGTGACTTTAGCTTGGTTCCACTGCAGTGATTGAGTAGACTTGCATAGGCTTTCCATTACGCTCTGTGTGAAAACGAGTCTTCAGTACTATTAACAAAATACCTCGGAATGTGTCTGATTAGAAGCATGGGGAGCTCATCCTTAATGCCACTGGAAGAGGTCAGGCTGTTTTCAGAGGCCCTGGCCTCTTCTCACCCCCTACATCTACACAGGATTCCCGGATGCCTCATACCAAAGTCAAGGCTTGTTTATTTGTCCCAACTCCTTCCTTGAGTGTGGCTTCTGTTGAGCTTGTGTCCAAATCTTTCCTGTTCTTACTTGCCTTCTGCAGAGCTGCTTCAGTGAAGCATTTATTCCAGTCATTCACTCTTTTCTGCTGGGTCTCCTGTGTTCTGGATGGGTTCTGAGAGTTCTTTATGAGGCCTGAAATGAGCACATTGTGAGGTTTGTGACTTGCAAGCATTTCTCCCATGGTGTCTGTGCCTTTTTGCAAAAACATCTTTCAAAATTTACAAGCTTTCAAATGTTGATGAAGTCCAATTTATCAATTTCCTTTATCTATTGGGAGTGCTTAAGAGCTATTTTGAGTGTGTCGACATTTTCCCTGAAGAGATAGCGGTTCTAAGAGACAAGCTTAAGCTCTCTCAGTTGTTAGTCTGGTTTCTGAGATGTGGTTTGTTGTGCAGAGCAAACATGTTCAGATGCTGCAGCTTCATTTCATAGCTACACTTTCCACTGGGATATCTTTGTAATCTGTGTCAAAATTCAACCAACCTAGTTCTGTATTTCTCTATTGAGACTTAGTTCTTTTGAATGTATCCTTGATATTATCATCTGGTCACCATTACAGTGTTGAACCTTTAAAATTAAAGAATTCATAAAATCTTCATAAACGATGTGACCTCCTGTCTTTTTTTTAAACTTAATTTATGGACTTA
The DNA here is from genome assembly GCA_001685095.1 of Ellobius talpinus. Classification (NCBI taxonomy): domain Eukaryota; kingdom Metazoa; phylum Chordata; class Mammalia; order Rodentia; family Cricetidae; genus Ellobius; species Ellobius talpinus. Next base: position 10,552 of record LOJH01012694.1, read on the forward strand.
TTTTACATCTCAGTCATAGTTTCCCCTACCTGCTATTTTCCCATCCTTCCCCTCAGTTCCCTTCTTCACATCCTACCTCAGCCTCAGTTTCTGTTCAGAAAGGGGGCAGGCTGCCCATGGGTGTCAACAAAGCATGGCATGTCAAGTTGTACTAGGACTAAGCTCCTCCCCTTGTATTAAGGCTGGAAAAGAAAACCCAGTGAGAAATAGGTTCTCAAAAGTCAACTAAAGATTTAGGGCAGCTCATGTTCCTGCTGTTAGCAGTTTTAAAAGTAGAACAAACTGCACCACTGTCACATATATGCAGAGGGCCTAGGTGGGTCCCATGCAGGCTCCCTGGTTGGCAGTTCAGTCTCTGTGAGCCCCTACGAGCCTAGGTTAGTTGAATCTGTGGGCTTTCTTGTGATGTCCTTGACCCTTCCGGTGCCTACAATCCTTCCTCCCTCTCTTTAAAGGATTCCTGAGCTCAACCTAATGTTTGACTTTGGGTTTCTGCATCTGTTTACATCAGTTGCTGGATAAAGCCTTTCTGATGGCTATTGGGCTTAAGGACTAATCTGTGAGTATAGCAGAATATCATTAGACATCATTGCATTGATTATGTTTCCAGTCATGTTTGGTTCTATTCTAGGTCTCTGGGCCATCTAACCTCTGGGTTCTGGCACTCCAGGTTTGTCAGGGGTGGTCTCACTCTCATGTCATGGATCTGAGACTGGACCAGTCATTGGTTGGCCACTCCCACAATCTCTGTGCCACACTTACGCTTGCACATCTCCTAGGCAGTATTTTTAAACCTTTATGTTATAATTAAATTTGTCTTCTGTAGAAAGTGTGAGTCCTGCTGTCAAAGAGGATCAAATCTTGGATTAGTCTTCATTTGTAGGCCCCTGGGGGACAACTGAGATCTAATGAATCCCGAGTCTTCACTGAAGAAGGTTCTAAAGCTCTCCATCTGTCAGCAATGATTTCTGCAATCTTGTGTTTAGCGTCCTTCAGGAAGACATTTCAATATTTCATTCACATTTGCATTAGTATCCCTTGCCTTACCATTCTATCATTTTTGGTGTCGTTTTACTTTGTGATTTGACTCCTAGTAGTATCTAATTTTTGCATGGAAAGATAATTGATTTTAACTAAGTGCCACATCCTGTGTCACTCATCGGTATCTTCCATTAATTTTTAACATTCATTTTTATTATTGATTTCTATTACTTGTTTTCTTAACTTACATTCTCAAACAGAATTTCCAGTTCACAGTCAAATAGAGCTTATTTTCCTACTCTTTGTTTTTTTTTTGTCTTGTCTTAAAAAGATTTTTAAAAATTTAGGTATGTGAGTATTTTGACTCCATGTATGTATTGCACCATGTTTGTGCCCACTGTCTGCAGAGGCTAGAAGAGACCACTGGATCTTGTGTAGTTGTAGATGTTTGTGAGCTTCTGTGTGGTGTTCAGGACTGAATCTGAGTCCTTTACAAGAGCAGCCAGGGCTCCCTACTGCTAATCCATCTCTCTAGCCTCTCTTGGTAACTTTTAAAATTCCTTTATATTGAAAAATATTCCTTTTTGTGTTTCAATCCAATTTAAATTGTTTTTTTTCTTGTTTTACATTTTGTTTTCTAACTCCCTAAATGATGTATTTGAACTTTTTTTAATGAATGTATACTCTGATACAATTTGTAGATAAAACATTTTATAAACAAATATCGGTTAATGGTCACTGTGTTGGTTGATTTAGTCAATGTGCTGATGTTTATCTTTCTACTTACCACACCTATTATCAAAAGTAAATGTTGAGGTTTCCAAGTTATATGGCTTTTCCATTTGCCTATCCATTTCTATCTATTTTGCTTCATGGCTTTTGAAGTGTCATGGCTAGGTACATGCACACTTAACATCACAATATCCTCAGTGAGTTTTAATTTTAGCATCTCATCATGGATTTCCTAGTTTCACCTAATAACCCCTGTGATACTTTGTCTTAGGTGGCTGTAGACACTGTCTTTCCTGTGTTAGTACTGAACGTGTGTTCTTTCCCATTCTCTTACATTTTCTGCTGTTTACATTTTAAGCAGACAGCATGCAGAGTGTAGGCTGCCCCTTTTAAAACAACCTAATTTGTCACTCTGTCTTCTGGCTTATTGTTTAGGCCACATAAATGACCTACATGATAAGGCCTTTCAGCTCAATAATTTGCTACTTTTTAAAATTAATTTCTTCAATTAAAAAATTCATGTTCTCCTTTTTGTGCACAGGTTTTTAGTATTTGATTATTTTAACATGTTTTTCCTGATGGCTATTTATTTTATTTGTTTTAGTGGTTCCTTTATAAACTAAATTTGTGAATGCCCACTTTTTCTAAATCTTGTGTTACTGTCTTATCATGTAAGGTGTTTTTCTATCATTTACATTAGGGAATTATTAGGAGAAAGGTGACATTTTGTATTCATTGAAATATTGCTGCTATCTCTTGCTCTCTAATTCTAATGTTTATCACTTCTATCTCAAACTTCTCTTGGGTCTCCGTAGACACTGGTGTGTTCCTTTTGTGTGTGTCTGGAGATGAACAGGTCCGACTTTCCACTTGCTGCCTACTGAACAAGGTCCTGCCTTTGTGAACTCGTAAAAGATGTTCTTCTTGAATGTGATGTTTGAGATTGAAAGCTTTTTCGTCAATGGTGCTGTAGTCCTTATGGACCCACCCTTTCCTGATTTCTGAAGGGATCCCTTCAGTCACTAGGATACTTGATTTTATCTGTATAGTGTTATTTTCTTTTCAGTCACATTCTTAATCTTTCCCAGAAACTTTCTTATGATACGTGTAGGTGTGGTTTTTTTGTGTTTATTTTGACCAGGCCCATGTTCATGCTGCTTACAAAGTTTTAAATATTTTTAGCCTGTTCTTTGTCACCATCTTCCTCTATTTTTTCAAACTGCAAAGACACAGTTTGAGGCTGCTCTGCATTTCAGCATTTCCCAGAGCTTATGCTGGTCCTTACCACTCCTTTCTTCTTTCCGTTTAAGTTCTGGCTTTGCGTCCACTTGTTTTCATATTTTCCTCTTCATTCTGACTTTTCAGATCATCTAATACATTCTTGTCTGTAAATATTGCATGTTTTCAGACACATCCTTCCACTTGATTTCTTTTTTAATACGTTTTTATTAAATCTGTCTTTAAACACATTTGGCGTATATTGAATAACAATCTTGTTAAATTTTTTCACTGAGGTCATTATCTTTCAACTTCATAATTAGTGACTTTCATTGTTTTGTCCCTTTGATTGCTAATTTTTATTCCCTGTTGAATATTTTACATATTTTTACATTGGAGAAAGTCCTGTGAACTTGTTTTCCTCTTTCTTTTACATCATTTTGACTTAACAGACAACAAACCTTCATATCAAACTCATGGTTTCTTCTAACATCTATCTACCTCTGAAGTTGAGGCCATGGATACTCTGGCATGCCTCTTTGATCCCATCTTACTCATTCATAGCTGAAGATAAGAAACTGATTATCATTGGTTTACAAGTCAATCGCAGGGGCTGTTTCCCATCTGTAGTGGTTAATCTGCACAGTATCTGGAATCAATTAAGAAATAAGCTTCCAGGCTCATCTGTGAGAATTCCCTTGTTCAAGTCATTTGGACTGAAAAAACTCACCGCAAATGTGGGAGGCACCTTCCAGTGGCAGCCACATAAAAGGAGGTCCAAAGAGAAAAAAATGCTTTTCCCCTCATTGCCTTCATGTTTTACTAGTGAGTTCTTGTTGCCTTTTGCTGCTGCTGCGACCATTGATTTTCTGATATTGGAACACAGCTTTTTCAGGCATCCAGCATGTGCTGAGAACTACAGGAGTTCTCCAGACTTTCAGTACCAGATTAGTACTGCTGAGCCATCCAGCTTTACAAACTGAACACTTACCGGTTCTCAGCATCTGCAGTGTGAAAAGTATGAGGACATCCATTGTAGCATCACATGGACCATACATGTAAGACAGTCTAGCAAATGGCCTGTTAATATATCCTCATTCTATCAGTTTGTTCCTATAGAGAATATCACTATTATTCTTATATAATTTGATATTACCTCCGTTGTAGGACAACACAGACCATGCATGTAAGACAATCTAGTAAATTCCCTGTTAATATATCCTCATTCTATTAATCTATTCCTCTGGATAATCTCACTATTATTTTTATATAATTTGATATTACCTCTTAGGTTCTAGATTTCCTGAGTGACGTTTATGCTCATTGCTGGGAAAGACAAACTTGGTTGGGCTTTTTCCTGTCTGTATGACTTTAGCTTTATGCAAAGTGTGCTTGACCCAACAAAAGCTACTTGGAGAGTGGCCCTTTCATCTGTTCTGAACTTGTTTATTCACACTGAGCCTCTTTCCCTTGAGTCAAAAGGCATGGGTTTCGGCAGAGACTCTGATCATGCCCATACTTCCTGCCTCTGACATGAAAACATATTCCTGGGTTGGAGCCTGCTTGTTTCTCTAAGAACCCCAGCTTTCGATTCCGCTTCAAGCAGAAATGAGTCTGAGGCAAGTGTAGTTAAGTGTTTGTATTTATTTATACTGTCATATCTAGATAGCTCACATGACAATTATTAGGATGGGAAGGAAGCACAAATGACAAATTGCCAGAATGATAATTTTCTCCTCTCTGAAATATATTAATAAGACACAGTGTGCTGGAGCATATCAAACTGAAATGCATAGGTTCCCAGGCAATGATGCAGATTCGAGCATATTAATAGGACTCTATTGTGAGCTTCCTTGTGGCAGAGTACCACAGACACCTGAGGAAACTGGGAAAATATATCTGTGGAGATCATCAAATAGACTTTGATGAAGGAAACTTCATATTGTGACATTATTCAAACCTATCTTTCAAAAAATTATAAGCTAGTAAAGAAGCTAGTAGTCTAGAAATTGAAATGTGTCAACTTGTGACCCGCTCTATATGTTCTGATATTTATGGGTTAGAATATAATCATATGGAGATTGGTATAATTCCGAGTTTCTAAAGCATGTAAATCAATATATTTATAATAGAACCAAGGCTTTGATTTGAAAATAAGCATAATATCTATTAGCTGGTGCTTAAATTTTCATTAAAAAATGTTGATCCCCTCAGAATTTTAAATGTTTTGTCTCTATCTGATGAGATAACCAGGAGCTGTATGCGTGTGTGTCTAGGTATGAATTGTGCATTTATGTGTATGTATCTGTATGTGAGAGTATATTTGTGTCTAGGTGCTTGTATTGTGTGTATGTTTATGGATATATATATGTATGAATGTTTATTTTTGTATGCTTTTCTCTGTGTATGTATATGTATTATGGCATCTAACTTTTATGTATCTGAGTTCATTGTGTCTGTGAATGTGTATATGGTCCTATGCATACACTGTGTGTGTGAGCATATTTGTAGCTGTGGATGCAAGTGCACATATTGTGTGTGTGTATTTGTAGCTGTGTATGTATCTATTGTGTCATGGTTGTTTTCCTGTTGCTGGGTTAGCATAACTTGATAAAAGATACTTGAGAGAGAAAGAGTTTATTTTTGCTTCACATCACTGCAGTAGAAGGTCGAGGCAGTTTGTAACATTGCATCCCCACCAAGACACAAAGAATGATGAATGCTTATGGTCAGCTAGATATTTCTATTTTATTCTGCCTGGGACCCCAACCTATGGAATCATGCTTCCCACAGTTAAGGCAGGTTTCTAACTTCAGTTAATCTAACAAAGATAATCCCTCATAGGCATGCCCAGAGACTCACCCTAAGTAGACAATCCCTAGTGATACTACTTTTTTTCTAGGTAATTCTTGATATCTTCAAGTTGGAAATCAATATTATCTTATAACATTGTGCGTGTGTGTGTGTGTGTGCATGCACATGTATGCACGTGCATGCCTTTGTGCTTACATGTTCTGTTTCCCTATAGGCGTTTGCTCAAAAGCACTCACAGAATGTAAGAAAATTAAAAATCCACATTGAAAAAAATGGAAACTAAATAAAATAAAATGTTTGCTCTGGTTTCTATTTTTACTGTGTTTGTGAAATGAAACAAATTTTAAAAGATTAATTTGATGGCGATTTTGGTATAAGAACATGCTGTTCCAGCATAATGTCTTATCCCCAAGTGATTAACCCAGGGTTATAGAGATGGCTCAGCAGTCAGGTGTGCTTATATACTAACATTAGGACCTAAGGTCAAACACCAGCAGCCTTGTGAAATCTGAGCATAGACTGAACATGCCTGTGATCTGGGCATAGCAGGTCTCAGAGGCACGAGGATCTCTGGGGCTTACTAGCTGCAGGCAAAATTAAAGTTCCAGCAAAAGAACCTGAAAAAAAAGAGGAAGGAAACTTCATGTGTATACCTGGCCCAACATAAGAACAAGAAGATGTGCATGTGTGAATGTCCAAACGTATTCCTAGTTCAACTCCCATGGTGAGATGAACTTTGTGGGATTGATGGGGTTAAATATCCTGGCATGTGGGGTTGAGGGTTGGATCCACGTTTTCTGATAAAATCAGCAGGGTCTTTCTGAGAGGGAAGTTGAAACAGTCAGTGTGTTAGGAGATGTGTTAGCTGAGGCTGCTCTGGAGAAAATGGAAGATTTTTGATTCCTGGCTTGATGACAGAGGAAGGAGCCATGAGACAGAGAAATGCCAGCAATTCTAGGGATTGAAAAGAATAATGAAGCACATTATCTTCTAGAGTTCATGGGACAGAGCAGACATGTAGGAGCCTCGATTTTAGCTGAGTGAGGCTAACTTGAACCTCTAAGCTCATAACTGAAAGGTTTCAAGTCTGTATGGTTTTCATCCAATGTGCCTTTGTCTGTTTTCAACAGGAAAAGAAAATAGCATCAGCCTGATAATGTTTGTATGTTTTGTTACCAAATTCCCCTGTCGTTTCAAGTATTCAGTGCCAGGCTTCCCCCTCTTCCTACGTAAGACCCAAGGTATGTAATAATTATTTAACATGATCCTAACATGAACATATGTTGCTATCCACACAGTCAGTTTCAATAGCAAATGATGTATGATGTGATTTTCCTATGCAGCCTGGTCTAGCCATCCTTCTCCTTTGATTTTTCTTGGGAAGAAAGGAATGTGCAGCAAAACCAGGCTCATTGGCCATTTTTTTCCCATTGTAAGAGGGCCTCCTCCTGGATATCTGATTAGTTGGCCAACATAATCTGATTAAAACATTATTCTTGTAGCCTTGATGGGCCACACTTGTGAGCTGATAGAGTAAGCTTCCTGTGTTTGTGGCATAGTTCATACCTCCTGAGTTTCAGGGATACTTGTTACTTCCTATGCTGAGGGAACAGTTCCTATTTCCTGTATATAAGTGATGGTTTCTACTTCCTGTGTGTTTCTCATAGTTCCTGTTTCCTGTGTTTAGAGTGTAAGAAACCAAATGTATCCTCTGTCTCACCATAAAAAACTGATCATTTTTCTATAATTAAACTTAAGTAGACAATCTGTAAATTTATAGTTTTTTCTATAATAAAATCTGCCAATAGTCTCCAAAACATTAGACCTTCAGAGCTAAAACTTAAGAATACAAGAAAGCCCTGACCTAAGGTTGCTTTCTTCTTCTTTGCTTGAGCCTCTGTGGCTTCATGTTTGACATGTCCTTGCTCCTCTGCCCACTTTGCCTAGGCATAGCGTTTCTCTACCAGTTACTAGGGAACTTTCAAGAGCTCAAGAGGTTGGTTAGGTTGATACTTAAACTGACTATTCCATTAGTGGAGGGCCCTTTATATTTATAGTTCAACACCCACACTTAATATTGATGCTTACTACAGATGATGGTAAAGATAAATGTACATATGTTTTTGTGTGTATATCTCAAAAACTGTACACATAAGTTTATCTATTTTCATCAGGCATTGTGATACCTATTATGCTCCCAAATTGACTCATCATGATCCTATACCTTGAATTGTAAGGGCTAGATATACTCCCTAAAGGATTCGTTTCAACCCCTTATTATAACCATGTCCTACAAATTTCATATTTGAAGCTGTAAAGGCTCTGGTCTCAGATTTTTTCTTACTCTGGAGCATAGATGTAAAACAGAAGTAAAAACATCCAATCATATCACATTGTTATGTTCATTTTGATGTTGAAGATACAGCATTTTCTCCAAATCTGCTTCAGGCTGTTCTAGATGAATACTCCAGAAAGCCTTTGATCAAATGAAATTTGGCTTAATTTTAAAACACAGAAGTAGAGATGGTCTAATATGCAACCTTCCATAGACATCAAATGTAAAGTGCAAGTCACAGTCAAATAATGGATTCTAGTGACCCCATGACCCTGTGGTGAATAATCTCAGCAGCTCCAGCACATGCTCAAACACAGATTCTTCAGAAACAAAGTCATCCAAGGGCATTGCTATAGCAAGTCATATATAAAAAATTACCACTTTTTTTATTAAGCCTCTTATTATTTAATGAAAATACTGTTTTAGGTCTAGAACTAATTGAGAGTCTTGAAATATAAGCATCTTTAGAAGTACTTTGGTCTGGGTTATAAAACTGTCCATTTATGCTCTGTTAGTAGAATTCTTGCTTAGTATATATAAACAGATAAAGGTCGTACAGGCTTATAATTCCAGCACAAGGGAGTTGGTGAAAGGAGAATCAAGATTGTGTGTGTATGTGTGTGGTGTATGTGTGTGTGTGTGTTTGTGCATGAGAGAGAGAAACAGAGACAGAAATAGACACTGAGAGTTAAAGAGACATGCAGAGAGAAATCTTGAGAACAAATACCCTCTATACATGAACATTTTGCCACGCTTTCCCCTGATATCTGGATACTCAAGGCGAACTCCACCGCGAACTCCACCCAGTCTTGTTTGTGCCACTTTGCATCATGTCTGTTCAATAATGCACTCTATTTCTTCTGATATAAATGTGTCTCTGGAAGAATAATGCGAGGCTGCTTTCTTACTGTCTAGAAGTAGCTGATACTCCCCAAATTAGAATCAGTACTTTGGAAAGCTTTAAGATGCCATCAGTTGTTCTTGCTTCTTAGGTTTCATGATCAGGTGTAGCATCTATGGTGTGTTTTGCAAACAAGACTAATCCATAAAAGTAGTTATCACCTTATGTGTGGCTTTAGGTAATGGAAGCTCACCATCTTTCCATGAGGACATTAATCAAATCATGAGAGATACCCAATTGGAGAGGAACTTAGAACCCAGAGACTGAGTTCTGGACTCTTAGAGTAAAGATTGAATGAAGGATACAGCTACTCAACAGGTATAAAAGACCCAATGCTTCTCCCTGAACAGAAAGAACAGGGAAGAATTAAATAGCAAAAAGGCACAGAAAAGACAAACAACATCAGTGAAACAACAATAAAATAGAAGAGAAGCAAAGAATGAAAAGTTTCATACACCAAAAGAACCTTGGATGTAAGAACTCTAAAAGTAAAGGTGAAGTCTACAGTGCAATTTGAAAACCTGAGGAAATTCTTGAAACAGCACTCTGTGGAATGTCTGGTTTTACTTAAGCAATAAATAGACTAAAAATTCTATTCTTCCTTTTAGAAAGATTTCCCCCACCCCAGGATTGACTTTATATGTGGCGAAGATAGAGAAAAGTGATAGAAAATTCTGGGCGTGGTGGTGATCAAGTGGAGGAAGGGGATTGACTTGATGACAACAACAGTTCTTGGTTAGGAGTTATGGACACACTCCTTTATTGACCCTTATTTTCTGCCTGTGATAAGCCTTGGATATTAAGACAAGGGATTGTAATTATAAGACTTGGCTTTGATTGATTAATTTATCTCTGAAGGCCTTGTCCAAAACAAATATTTCCTACCGCTTCATTTTGCCTTAAGAGATATTGCATTTAAGAATATTGATATTTCTTTTAATAATGCATAACTTTGCAATGTGGACAGTCTGAAAGGCATGTTTTTTGTATCATCAGCTTTCAATATCTTTGTCTTCATCCATGAATTAAGAAAAGAGTGGATAAAAACTTTTCAGAAAAATAAATTGTTTCTAAATAAGTAAAGGCATTTCCCCACACATCTCATTCTCTGAAGAACACAGTATAACAACCCTATACCTCAAATTTGTACTGTATTATATATAACCAGTTTCCACGTGATTTGAAGAATACCAGAGGAACATGTACATGGGCTGTCAGCAAACACTATGCTCTTTTCTAGAGAGAATTCCTCATTGGAAGACTTCACTATTCACAATAACCATAGAAACCATAGAACCAACTACTAATATAGAGAATATAAATATAGAGAATGCAGAGGGACAAACTGTAAATAATATATATGTATGTATGTATGTATGTATGTATGTATGTATCTATGTATGTGTGTGCATGTATGCACCATATGAATTAATAATAAATTGAGTTATAAGTTCTTTGGTGGTTATGGGCAATCTAGGAATACTCAGTCTAGAATAATTTATACCAGACTATTTGCCTTAATTCAAGCTACTCTTGTAATTTTGTGGTAGTGTGGCAGAAACAAGGCTGTCAAGCAGAATTCTCACAGTTTACAATTTGCCTTTGGCCACTGGTTTCAATACTCTGACTAATAAATCATCCAAAACCAGCAAAGCTTTAGCTAACTGTACTTTAAAAGCTGATCTTTTAAGCAGAATTAATATTGATAAAATGTACGCATTACCAAGAACAATCTAGAGATAAGAGTGGTCTCCATTTATAGTCTGTTGAAATTTTCTAAAGAAATAGGGAGAAAAATATAAAGCCCTCAACATTCATGTGGAAGCACAAGAGACTCTAATAGTCAACGTTATCCTGAGAAATCAGGAATGCTGATTCCTGATTCACACCAGAATATCTGGTTTGAAATTACATTTTACTCATACTAGCATACATTTACTGTCACAAAACTGGTCAAGAAGATGGTGGAAGAGGAGATTTGGAACAGCCCCCACACAGAAATTCGCTGGAACTTGACAAAAGCACCAAGATATGCATTGCTTCTTAAAACCTCTAAAACTTCCTTTTAGCTTAAAAAATATGGTGGAAAAACTGGGTATACCCATGTAGATGGATGAAACTAAGTCCTTATGTATCATTTTATTCAAAACCCAGGTCAAAAAAGCCTAGAGATTTGAAGAAGCATAGTATATAAATATGGATATTAAGGAAAAATCTGAATGACTGCAATATTGATTGGCAAATGGAATTACACCAAATTGAGAAGCTTGGCATAACAAAGGAATCTCAACCAATTGCAGAAAGAGACAACAGAATGGCAGGAAGTCCCTGACAGCTATGCAACAGGCAGAGAGAAGAACCGAAAACATTAAATGCCAAGAGAATAAATAATCCAATAAATTGCCAGGAAAAAGAACAGACAATTTAGATGAAGTGAAATGGCCAAAAAAATATGAAATTGTTTTCATCTTTAACCATAAGAGATAAAAATCAAACCCACACTGAAATTCTGTCTCCATTCTGCATGACTATTTAGAGAAGAAAAAAAAAACTACAAACAAATGTTGTCCAAGGCATAGGGAATAAAGACTGTTGCACACAATTTTGGGAAAGTAAATTAGTTCAGATGTTAGACAAATTGATACAGAGGTTTCTTTGAAATCAAAAAAGTAGAGGTTCTGTCACAACTCCTGGGTGTCCACCCACACACCAAGACCCATTTCCATGGGAGACACCAGCACGTCCGTGTTTATCAGAGCTTCTCTCACAGCTGCAGCCTGTGCAGCCAGCATTGGTGTCCGTCAGCAGAGGGCTGGCTAAAGAAAACAGTGCATATGCACAGTGCAGCTCCCTTAGTCACAAAGAAGGGTGAAATTGTGTTGTCTGTAGGAAAAATAGATTCAACTGGATTTCATCATAGGAAATGAAACTAATCATACAAGAACAGAAGGCTATGTACAACTTAGAATGAATTTTTAAAAATTACGTTAAAGTAGAATAGAGATTTATGTGGGCACATGAAGGATAAAGGGGCAGGGATTATATGACCAACTGTGTTGTCTTCATATCCAAAACTAATTTCCCCTAATTATACAGAGCACCAGGGCCTGTCTAGAGCATGAACGGAATGAGGTGATCTTATAGCACATATTTACAGATTGTTTAAACAGGTCCATAAACATAACTAGTCCCAACACTAGATCGACCCTTTCACAGAGAAAATGCCCAAATTGTCAGATATTTTTTCTCTGATCCTGGTTCATTCCAAAATTGACAGGCATGTGATATTTCAGAAAGCCAATAAATGCTGGAAGACGAGAAGCTACGAGTGATTTTCTCTGAAATAATGGGCCTAGAGTGTTTCCCAGTTAGATAGACATGAAGTCCAAAAAATTGAAAGGAATTATTAGAATTATACTCAGATTATTGCTTGAATTAAAGTCATTCTCCTGTACTGCTTATTTCATAATGATATTCTCCATTTAAATTTAGTTCAGATAAACATCAATTCTTTAAACCTGTATCAACACCTTGAGTTATGAGAAAAGTATATTTCAGAGCTGACTTCTGTGTTCTCCTTTGTGCTTAAACTGGTCATTGGTGTATGCACTGACTTGTCATTTGTGGAGCTGGAGAGAGGATTTGGTTTAGGGATTTCAATGCACAAATAAGGTAAAATATTATTTCTATTATCATTATTTAACTCTCTACTACTATACTTCTGAATTCTTGATTTTTTTCCTCAAAAGTAGAGTGGGGTTTAACTCTGAGTGTGAGGTCTACTGTCTGCCATACATGATGGCTGTGTCTACTGACTGAATGGTTTCTTCTAAGATCTTCAGACATTATCTGGAGCTGTAACTTCAATTTGGTCTCTGCCTTGATGAGAGCCATTCACATGCAACGTTGACCTCACACTCAAATGTGTTTTCACTTTTTTTAAACAATATATTTTTAAGGAAAACATGTTATTGTTAAGAAACGGTAAGAACTAAGATTAGAATGGCCAATTGAAAAGATAAATATCTAAAATTTTCTTCTCTTTAGATTGATAACCTCTGGTACACACAGTATAGACTGCAACTTTCTTCAAACTTGCCTAAACCAGTGGAGGAGATCTACTCCTTCATCTAAGAGCATACACAGTGGTTGTGAGTGCATTCTTAAATTTGACTTTGATTGTTACTGAGGGCTGTGCGCAGGCAGGGAGGTAGCAAACATTAACAATCTTTAAGCTGTTTTTACAGTTTCAATGAGTTGCTTGATAGCCATTATGAAAATGTCATTTATAGTGGACAAATTTTCTTTTCACTGTTGCAAGTGTGTGTATAACTCAATTTATCAGTATATTTTTGGTCACCATAGACAGATTACAAGCTTTCACTGAATTTGGGCTTTGGAAGTATTGCAGACATGAGACAAAGTGTGATACGGATAAAGTATTCGATACAAGTTCTCCAGTGTGGACAATTTAGCCATGGGTAAGCAATATTTGCTCTATTTTGCTCTCAGTAGTTTGTGTCAAAACAAGAGTCATCTATCAAAAACAGAAAAACAAAACTAACAAAAAGCTTTAACAGGCTTTTGCTAAACTGGGGAAGTCAGGAGCAGGAAGAAAGGCTCATGGTCGCTTACTGTGATGTAGAACCAGAGATATGGACAGAAAATGAAGCTTGTGATCTCCCATCCTGACTTTTTAAATGGATAGGTGCCCTTCAATCTTCCTATTTAAAAGGAAAAAATGCACAAGTTTGTTGTCGCTCATGCAGACAAAGAGGGAGTTTCTGTTTCTTAGATTACTAAGCTAAACCAGAATGAAATGCGAGCTTTAGCAAAGAGAATAAACATGACTTCTGTGTATTCACCAGCACTTATTAATGGGTACTACAGATGCAGAACTGTGACACATAGGGAAAAATGCAATGGAGACAGGACCATAGACTCAGTCCCAAATATGGGTGATCAGGAATGTTGCAGGTCAGGATGCCAGAGGTGAGATAGTGTTGACAGGCTTTTGGGATAGACTGGTGGAACTAAAGAGACCAGGCATCTCCTGTTGTCAGATCCACCAGAGGTAGGATGGATGCTGAGTGTAGAAGGTTACTGTCAATTCCCTCTCACCTGGAGTGCTGAGCTTGGTCTGATCACACAAGAATTGTTAGAAGCTCGAGAATTTTGTGCTGTCATGAGAAGGGGTCGTTGATTGTGATGTAGGAAGCTATGTTTGAAATATGGCGGACTCAGCATGAGTGTGCATTCTGATGAAGTCTGGAGTCTCTGAATTATCATCTGTCAACAGATTAACAAAGAAACCATTTGTTTGTTCACTGGGACCTACTGTTGATTACAGAGCTTTATTCTTTGGCTGTGCTGTAACACATAGAACAAACATCCCCTTTGTCCTCAAGGAGCTTGCATTCTAGAGTAAAAAATCTACAATGAGCAATTCAAAGTAAGACTTTCAGAAAATGACAACATTACAGATATAAAAGGTGAAATGAGGAGGGACAAAGGAGAGTGTATATAGAAGTTGGGAAAGCAAGGGAGCATGGGAAGCTGGCTGGATGTAAATGACAAGACACTCATGGATTTGACACAGGGCATGTGACTCTGAGATCAAAGATGAGTGAATGAAGTCAGTTCCAGGAAGTAAATACACCAGTTGTACTTATTTCTCTATAACTTTAGTGCTGACTGCTTGTGGATGAGTGCTATGAAGTAAAAGTAAGCCATGGTGCGGTAGAAGTGTAGTGCTCTCTGAATATTAGACTTCTTACTTTGCTGATGCTTAGATGGCAGTGTGAAGGTGTTTGGTGGCAGTAGTTCTATTAGTAGTTGGCCACTTCAAATTTCACATCTTAAAA
>LOJH01012695.1:0-11578 GCA_001685095.1 Ellobius talpinus
TTATTAACCAATGAAAGTAACACATAGACAGATGACCCTCCTCCATCACGTGTGGACAGAGAGTTCAGCAGGGGGAAAGCAGCTGCATGGAAAACACAGGAAACTAAAAGGATCAGAAATGGCATTCATGACTATGCAGCTGGAGTCATGAACTCTGATACCACACAGCTCAGTAAAACCCTGGACAAAAATGGTTAATAAGAGCACACTAACACAACTTTATTATCAAGAGGGATGTCTCCCTGGTTGGAAAACTTACAAAGCAGCACAGAGTAAGTAGTATAAACCATGCAGGTATATTTTCTCCCAGTTCTGGAGACCTGAAATCCTTCATCAAGGTGCCAGAGTGCTTTGTTTGTGCTCAGAGCTCTCTCCTGACTCATAGAGTTGCCTCCTTCTTTGTCCTCACCAGACCCTTTTCTGCTACATGCATGCAACACACACATACACACTTGCATCCACAAATGCATGAATGCATACACACATGCAGAGTATGCAGAGTGTGGGCAACTCTTATTAGAACACTAAAGATCGGCAGGTATGCTGGTTGGTTTTTTGTCAACTTGACAGAAGCTAGAGTCATTTGGAAAGCATGAACCTCAACTGAAAAATGTCTCCAGCAGATTGTCCTGCAGGCAAGTCTATGGGGGCATTTTCTTGATTAATGGTAGATGTGGGAAAGCACAGCCCAATATAGACAGTTCCACCCCAGTGCAGGTGGTCCTTTGTTGTATATGAAAGCAGTCTGAGCAAGCCATAGGGAGAAAGCCCATAAATGGAATTCCTCTGGGTCTCTGTTTCCATTCCCACCTTCGGGTTCCCATCTTGGTTCCTGACCTGGCTTCCCTCAATGATGGACTGTGATAGAGACATGTAAGCCAAACAAACTCTTTCCTCATTAAGTTACTTTTGGTTGTGGTATCTTTATCACAACAATAGAAAGCAAACTAAGACAGATAGAAAGATGATAGTTGGGTGATAGCTAGATGGTTATGACAGATATGTGAATTGTTAATAGATATGCAGATAGTAGACAGATGAAAGGTAGATGGCTAGATAGATAGAGCTTATGCAGACCCCTTGACTGGCACAGACCCATCCCCCATCTCTGCTAGCCCTTATGAAACTGACCATCCTGAATGTAATGAGCCTCCTTTTCTACAAGAACCAAGCTAAAAAGCATGTGCATTTGTTAAGATCCCTTCTAGGTTGCTAACTGAAATATGATACAGAAGAGGCAAGTGCTATTATACTAACTTGATCCTGAAGCTCCTTGCTAAGAGCAAGTTTTAGAGGATTTATGTTTGCATAAAAAGCCAAAAGGACTATCAGCTATGTTTCCACAGACTCCAAGTCTCCTGTCTTTGTTTTATTTACCAGCTTCTAAATTTAGGTTACAGGGCCTTCTGCTATGCACTTGGGTTGCTGGTCCATGGTACATGGGTAGATAGCATGCAGTACCATAACCATAGATAAGAATGTATACTCACAAAAGACATTTTATATAATAGAAAATATATTTAAAACAAGGATATGACTTTTGAATGGGGCTATGTAAGATTCTACTTCCAAAAATAACTGCAAATAATTTAATCATTCCTATTCATAATGTAAATTAGGGACGGCCGATATTTTAAGTACTTATTATGCATTTGAAGTCTAGAATGATGGCTCAGTGATTAAGAGCACTTCCAAAGGAACAAAATTCAGTTCTCAGCCCCCATGTAGGACCGCACAACTACCTGTAACTTCAGCTCCAGGATATCCAGCACCCTCTCCTGTTCTCCAAATGTGCTACATGCACACATAGTGCATATACCCTCACCGAGACATACATACACAAAAAGAAATACAATGAAATCTCCTATTTTTTTAAATTTTTACTCATTTTAGCTTTGCACAAGAGTCCCAATTGTTGATTGGAGGATGCTTGTTTGTTTCCCAGCCACCCAGCAGTTCAGACCCGAAATAATCACACAGAAACTATATTAGGTAAATCACTGCTTGGCCCATTAGCTCTAGCTTCTTATTGGCTAACTCTTACATCTTAATTTAACCCATTTCCATTAATCTGTGCATCACCATGTGGTCGTGGCCTACCTACCAGCAAAGTTTCAGTACATCTGTCTCTTGCAGAAGCTCAATGGCTTCTCCCTGACTCCGCCCTTCTTTCTCCCAGCATTCAGTTTAGTTTTCCNGCTAACTCTTACATCTTAATTTAACCCATTTCCATTAATCTGTGCATCACCATGTGGTCGTGGCCTACCTACCAGCAAAGTTTCAGTACATCTGTCTCTTGCAGAAGCTCAATGGCTTCTCCCTGACTCCGCCCTTCTTTCTCCCAGCATTCAGTTTAGTTTTCCCCACCTAGCTCTGTTCCCCTATAGCTCTGCTATAGGCCCAGAGCAGTTCCTTTATTAACCAATGATATTTACAGCATACAGAGGGGAATCCCACATCACCTGATTTGTATATTTTTTTGTTTGCTTTTTTTATGTTTTTTGTTTTTTGAGACAGGGTTTTTCTGTGGAACAGTCCTGGCTGTCCTGGAACTCACTCTATAGACCAGGCTAGCCACAAACTCACAGAGATCCACCTGCTTCTTCCTCCCGAGATCAAGAATTAAAGGTATGCACACCCACCACCTAGAAGATTCTTACAATTTTATGTATACATATAGGTACACTCATTTTGAAGAAGTGAAAAAGGAGAAGATTGGAGATGAGAATTCAGATGCTGTAGTTCAAAGGACTGGGGTCAGCCTTCAGATGCTCAACACTTCTCAGATGGCATCTTTTCCTGAAGGAAAGTTCCCAGCCAGATAATAAAAGGTTTGTTCACATAACTTTCTTGTAAGAAGGCTGCTTATTAGAGATTGGAGCCATGTAGAATGTAACAAGAAAGAAATGGGATACACTAAGAAATAAGAGCAGAGGAAATGCACAGTATATCCTAGCATGGCATCCACGCCTACTGATCTTTATCTATAGATGTGAAACACTGGTTAAGGGAGGTAATCCTAAAGAATGGGGATGGCAGTTTTTGTCTTTCATTAGACTATAGACAGACTATAGACAGCCTTAATGAGATGGCCTGTCTTGTTATGTAGAATGCTGAAGTCATATATGAAACCCTAGTTAATGATATTTTTATTAACATCATGGGATGGGATTACCCTCTGTATGCTGTGAATATGTTTTATTACCATTGGGTTTTTTTTAAAAAAGCTAATTTGGCCTATGGCAGAGCAGAATAGAGCCAGGCAGGAAAACTAAATTGAATGCAGGGAGAAAAAAATGAAAAATGTGGAGTCAAGCAGACACCATGTAGCTGCTGAAGGAGAAAGATGCCAGACCCTTACTGGTGGGCCACAACCTCGTGGTGATATACAAATTAATAGAAATGGTTTAATTTAAGATGTAAGAGCTAGTTAGGAATATGCCTGAACCACTGCCCAAACAGTGTTGCAATTAATATAGTTTCTGTGTGATTATTCAAGTCAGGGTGGCCAGAAAACCAAAGCACAGTCTCCATTTCCAGCATCGTCACCATTTGTTACACAAAATGTAACTCTAAAGGCTGGCTTGTCAGATTTTCTTTGTCAGTATCTTGTCTCATGGCTCTGACAAAACAACTTAAGGGAGGAAAGATTTGTTTTTGCTCCAGTTCAAGGTGCAGCTCATTGTAGTGGAGAAGACAGCAGCAGGTCACACTGTATCTGCCCTCAGGAAGCAGATAGACAAATGCTAGCACTCAACTCTTTCTCTTCTTCATTCATGAAATGCTGCCAGTCACACTTAAAGTGTTCCTGCCTCAATTCACATAACTAATCAGCAATCTTCCTTCGGTCATGCCCAGGGATTTGTCTTCAGTCAAGTTGACAACATTACACATTACCCACATGGAAGAACAGAAGCTAAAAATTAGTCAAGTAGGGGAACATTCTAGAAACATGGACATAGACAACAGAACAAGTGGAAATAACATGTGGAAAATAACAGGAGAGGCAAAAAGGCAGTGAGAGAAAGATGTGAAAACCCAAACACTTCATCTGGAGTCTCATTTAAGAGACCACAGGGATAAAATTCCCAGAGTTTCTCAAAATGATTTTATTAATGATACAATATAATTATTACTTAGAATAATAAACAATCTCTAGATTGAAATTACGTTCAAATTCTCTTGAGAAGTGTTCTATGGAGTAAGCACTAGGTGTTTTCCTTTCTTTAAAGAAGTGCTGAGTTCTTTTCCCTTTCCTCACAAATCAAAGAATTCAACCGGCCTCTTTCCCCTGTCACTTTGCCTACTATGTATCAGAGAACCTAATTTTAGTCTGCTTGTAATAGACATCAAGGCCTCAGGGAGGCCTTACACTCTAGATATTTTTTCTTGGATTGTGACCTTCTAGATTTATACCATTTTATCCTGAATTTCACGTTGATATTTTATGTATGGTTGTGTAAAAGCCTTTTGTATATAGAGTAAATGTGTAAATGTGGATTTTATCATTGGATAATGGTCTATACGACAGAAGTTCTAGTAAAAATAAATTAAAATGCACAATGAGCTATTTTTGAAGTCTGATGCATGTATAGCCTTGACCTTGGAAGGTTTCACTCCAAATGATGTATTAAGTTAAACCCAGGAACTAAAATGCTAAGCTACTTTAAGAATATCCCTTCCATGGGACAAGTTATTCCATAGCTGTCAGGGAATGAAGCATAACTGAATGTTATTCTCTCACTAAATAAAGCCATAGGTTTGTTCCAGAATGATGAGCTTTCCTCTTTCTCCAGTGAGGAAATAAAAGTTTCAAGTGCTAGTTAAGGATGAAAAGCCCAGGTCTCAGAGCCCATGTTTCAGAGCTCAGAGGCATAAGGCTCAGAAAATATGCTGGTTGACTAATAGAACACAGGCTGCAGATGCTGAATGCCAATGCCATTATGTCTCAGTTTTTCTCCACGGAAGAGACCACCTTGCCACCTATGTAATCTAGGACTATACTCCAAGCCAAGCTTCCTCCAGCACCATGGCTCTGTGTCCCATTATCGCCTTGTGACAGACATTGGTCATCTATTCTGCTGTCTCTTGATGCTCCAGCTCCTCCCATTAGTGTACCATCAATGATGTTATCTGTTCTGATTGGCTACTTTAACTTGAATATCTGGCAGATAGTATTTGCTGGTTGAATGAGTGAATGAGGGGATATGAAAGTGTGACTGAACAGCAAAAACAAATGAACAAAAAAAAACCTTTTGATTTTTGTCAAATATTTTAAAGCTCTTAACTTTCATTAGTTTAGCTCCTGGAATAAGAATCAACTTTTCAAAAATTAATATGAGACAAAGTTTGAGAAAGACCACAATCTGCCTTGACAAAGATCTAATAATCTGCCAAATCATACTGCTCTGTAACATGAGGTCCAGCTTGTTAGGGTTTCTGTCCTGCCCAGTACCTCACAGCCGGCAAGCCCCAAAGAAAATCACACAGAGGTCTCCATAAGATTATAAACTGATTGGCCCATTAGCTCAGGCTTCTTATTAACTCTTGTAGCTTCTATTAACCCATTGTTCTTATCTACCTTAGCCACATGGCTTAGTACCTTTCTCATCCGGGTAGATTACATCTTGCTTCTTCCGTGGTCTGGGCTGGAATGGGGAGGAATGGGCTTCCTCCTTCCCAGCATTCTTCTGTTCTACTTCCTGTCTGGTNGATTATAAACTGATTGGCCCATTAGCTCAGGCTTCTTATTAACTCTTGTAGCTTCTATTAACCCATTGTTCTTATCTACCTTAGCCACATGGCTTAGTACCTTTCTCATCCGGGTAGATTACATCTTGCTTCTTCCGTGGTCTGGGCTGGAATGGGGAGGAATGGGCTTCCTCCTTCCCAGCATTCTTCTGTTCTACTTCCTGTCTGGTTCTTTGCAATAAGTCATTGGTCTGGTTCAAGGCCTCTGGCCTCAGGCACATCATCATCACTGGACCCTTACCAAAACTCCTATCAAACTCCCTGCTGTTACCCCAAGTCATAGAGATCCTGTGGCTGTTTTTCCACAGGACCAATCCCTTCACCCATTCCAGCAGGTCATAGATGGGGTAGAAGTTAGGGTGAGCTAACCCAAGGCTCAGGATGTGGGTCTGGATGGTAGCTGAGTTAGTCTGGGACACTAGGACTGCCCCACCTTAGGCAAGGTATGGAGCCAACTCTCCCATGCCAGTGGTGAGGGGTGGGGTCATCTCTCTGAGTACCCGGGCCAGCTCTCCCATGAGGGAGGTGGGACCAGCTCTCTTGCTGCAGTGTCTAACAAGGGGCATGGCCAGCTTATCCAAGAGTCATTGAAGGCTCAGCATGACCCTCAGATTTCAACATGCATGGTTCCTATGACCCCTGTGGTAACACAGCTATGGACATCAACATAGACCATTTCTTTAATATTGTTACCATGCTTGAGTAGCTTGAAAAGCAAGAAGGAAGGCTCAAAGTAATTTTAGGAAATTTCCTTTAAATACTGATTCCTTCTAAGTAATCCTATGTTGTTTAACATCTCTGCCAGGCTTTAGGCTTGCAAAGCAGTTTCTTCTCTCAAAACATAAAGGTAACAATAAGCCCCAAGGACTAAGTGCTCTCTCTCATTCCTATAGGTGAGAGGGCCCAAAGACACATCAGAAATCTACACACACACACACACACACACACACACACACACACACACACACATTGTGTGATGCCTGGGTGACTCGTCTAGTTACACTAAATCCACCACAAGTCAAAATAACTATCGCCAACCATGCATCAGCTATCTCAACCTTGACTTTTCCATAGCCAAGAACCAAAGATCACATTCTGCCTCCTACCCAGCCCTGGTGCAGTCACCTGCCTGTGCTCTGCGCTCTTGCTGATAAACCCTAGTTGGCAGCATTCGTTTATTTTACCTGTATTTATTGAGTGCCTACTGTGTGCAAGGCATAATAATACATGACTATTAAGTGGTAAGAAGTTTTCATTAAATAACAGTAGATTAGATATTGTTATTCTTATTTTTAAATCACAAAAGATATAATGGTCCATAGAGCGTTCAGAGCAAAGTAAATCATGGGGCAGCTGGCTCCAATGTCTTTTTTAAATAGGCAGGGTATAAATAATAAGTAGAATAAAAGCAACACTGTGAAAATTTTATCAGAGGCAATAAGTACAAAGGAGTTAAAAGACTGGGCGTAGGTCCAGACCACCCAGTCCGTGCAACCTCAGGTGAATCCTCTCATTGCCATGGGCTTCTGTGGAATGACAAAGTCCCTTCGGGAGCAAGCCACAGCCAGCCTAGAGAGCAATATGCCATGGTGTAAGCTGGAATTGATTTGGGAAATCATTATCATAGGTAAATATTAAAACAATTGCTAACAGTGGAACAGTGTCTTACCAATAACAGATATCCAGGCTAAATTGAAAATCAATAGGGAGTAAGGTACCAGAATCGGTCCCTTAGTTGTAACAAATATACTACGGCAATATAAGATGTCCACAGGGCAGGAGGGGAGCAAGGGGCAAGGAATATGGGGACTCCCTATAAAATCTTTGGAACATTTCTGGATTGTAAAACCATTCTAAATGGTTTACTTAAGAAGAAAATAAATGGTATTCAGAACCTGCCTCTATGAGGACCTTCTACCTTAAATGGGAGCGGCCCATTCTTCCTTAGCCATACAAAATAGTTAATAATAGGTTTAGGACTGTGTTTCTGCTGTGAAGCAATCTTTATTTTGAAAGGTAATTTCAAACTCTTTTAAATGTCAACGAGTGTGTTTGTAACATTGATCAGCAAGCTAAAGTGGGCTGCTTAGGTCTTTCGTATGAATATCAGAAGAGAACATACACTGTGAAAACTGAGCTGACCAATGCCTTCCTCTACCCACCTAGGCTCTCGAACGCCCTTGGGCCAATGAAAGTCAAGTAGTTCCTGCCCGGGGCGCATCTCTCAATCCCTGAGGGTGTTCACATGCCTATCTTCAAAGGCTGGCCTAGGGAGACAAAGGGACTGAGAATAGCTTTGGTCTAACTTCTCGTGGTTTTGCTACTATTTAGAAGCAGAGCAAACACACACACACACATGCGCAATCACACACAGGATTCAGCAAGGAAAAGTCAATAGTGTTAATAAAAATGCGGTGTTTGTTAAAGGCTGTGTGGATGAAAGGAAACCATCCTACCAGCTTTCTTCATTAGCATTAGGGAATCTGCATGCACCTATACAGTATTGAAGTTTGTGAATACAGACTTTGAGACACAGACTTCTGAAACACAGTGACTTTGGTCCACGCACGGCCTTTTGATATAGTCTATTAATAGGAAACTCAAGCACCCTTTATTAGGCCTCCAACAGCCTTAGCTCTCCGCTCACAAATAATTGATGCTCCCCCTCACAAGCATAGTTTGCAACCAATAAGCATGTGGTAATTGGCACCTTCCCAGATGAGGAGGCAGAAGGAGGGGGAAGAGGGCCTTGCTTTGCCAGCAGGAAGCTGACAACAGAGGGATAACTGGATAACCATGCTCCCTACTAGGAGGAGGGCACTTCCTGACACATCGCCTACTTTGCATTTCCCATCATAAATACTAAGTTTAAAGACATGACAATTTAGGGTGTTCCTGGGGTTTATCAAAGACAAGATGTCGATCTTATAATTTATTATTCTCAGATGCTTGCGAAATTTGATGGGATCTCTAGCAGCGCTCAGCACTGGCAGCTCAGATGCTTTCCACACTCGTTGCAGAATAATTAATGGCGCTGTCATACTAGATACCCAAACACGAATTATTACTAAATTAGAATAGAATTCCTATAGTATTATGCACAATGCACTGTGGCCACAAATACAATGTGAATAAGGAAGCTGGCTTAGTTTATGACTAATCTTTCGAAACCCTAACCTTTATGTTTGATGAACCACGTTCAAAAGCTCTAGCTTTGTCAAATTTGAAAGCAAATTAATGCCATCTTCAGGACAAAAGCTTGCATGTATACGTTTGATGGTAGCACCAGGCATAAAATCTTTTCCAAATTCTCTGTTTCGAAATAAATCCAGGATCTCTTGGGAGGGTAAGAATAGTAAGAGCTATGCAAGAGGAAGTTCAGAAGCCAGGACACTGCATAGCTAGTTAACTCCACACCAAAGCATGTCTAATCTACGTCAGCCTTGCCCTAGCAAAACACAGTGGCTAGCCTGTGGTGGACAGCGCAGAGCAGGACCACCACCATGGCATCCCTTAACCTCCTCCAAATGGGTTCCCACTCAGATGCTGCCCTTAAAAGATGTGGTGGCTGGAGCCACACGGACTTCAGCACAAAGGAAGACAGAGCCACCAAATGACCTGGGGACCACTGTACTCTCTGCCTTGCATTTGCAGTTTTTTAAAAAAAACAAACCAGCTTGAAAAGATAAGAGATATAAAAAAGTACCATAGGAAGCGCACGGCTACACACACACAGATGCACACATATTGACATAATTAAAAACAAAAAATTACATGTTTATAAGAAGTTTTGTTGCATATGGAACAGTAAACCTCATTGGCGTTACTAACAAACTCGAGAGAGTTCCGGCACATTTTTCTTTCCTGTCTATAGCTTCATCCCATTCTCCTCCCCACGAATTAGAACACTACGCTCAAATTACCTTTTCATCACTTTTAGACACAGCCAGTTTGAACTTTAATTCAGAAAACTATTTTCAAAATGTGTCATTTTTAGGCCTATGACCCATACTTAAATCGAAAACAAAATACATTAAAATATATTTAGGATTAAATAATAAACTCTAAATTAAGTTTTCCATAAAGCATAAAAAGCCTGAAGTATGTGTTATGTGGAGTTTAAGTATTTTTAAGACAATAAAATATGCTTATTATTCTATTTTTACATAAGTACAGGGAAAGATTCAAATTATGATCTACTAATAAGCATTATATTAAAAATACATAATCTAGTGGGCTATAATTGCATAATGAGATTATATTGGGTATGACCTGTCCTTCAAGATGCAGTAGAAGTCTTGAAAACATACTAAGTTAATCTCTAGAAAAATCTCATATTTTACCTTCAAAGTCCGACTTAAGAAATTCCTAGAAAGCACAAAAATATGTCAGCATACATTCCAGTCATTGTCACACAGTGTTACCACATGTCCGAATGCCTGCGAAGGAACGAGAGCAGATTAGATCTTAGTATTCTCATCATGATAGTTAAGAGTGAGGAGATACCCCCAGAGAATTTTGAGATTGCTAGATAGCCATGGGGATACCCAGAGAATGCTGGGTCATTCTACTGTAATTCTTTCCTTTCGATGATGCCAGAAAGAGTGAACCAGGGTGACATTTAGATCAATAGAGGCTGGAGCTGTCTAGCAAGCAGGAGAGATATTCCTTGGGCAGTAAACCTCAGACTCCAAGAGTCATTGGGCAGCTAATCCACCAATGCCAGTAACTGGTAGCACTCTATCCCACAGCTCCCATGGAAAGAGCGGGCTCGCCTAGCTCCTGTCTCCTTCACTCCCTGCAGCAAGTCCTGTTGGCCTCTGTCTTGCTGTCAGTCCCTATAACCTTCTACTTGTCCATTTGCAAAGGCTCTGTGAATAAGCTGCCTGCTGCAGCACCAGGAACCACTGCCACAAAACCTTTGCATTTGTTACCTACCTAAGGGAGGGCCAGCAACCCCGTGGACTCCATCAGTACTTAGCTGCTTAGCTGTCTGCTTCAGCTTCTTTATAAAAGTTGCCAAGCAATGCTCTTCACACCTCCTCCTTACACTCATACCTCGTCTAGTTTCATTTCTGTTGCTGTGATAAAACCCCAACAAAAAGCAACATAGGGAAGAAAGGGGTTTATTTGGCTTACAATTGTACATTATAGTTCATCATTTGGGGAAAGACAAGGCAGGAACTCAACCGGCTAGTCACATCACATCCGAGAGAAGAGAAAAACAAATGCACACCCATGCTCCCTGCTTGCTACTTGCTAGTTTCCTTAAACAATCCAGAGCCTGAGCCTGGCCTAGGGGATGGTGTCACCTACAACAGGATGGGTCAATTAACAATCAGGACAATCCCACAGACATGCCCACAGGCCTGCCAGACCTAAATAATTCCTGGATTGGGACTCTTCCCATGTGATCCTTGGTTGTAGCAAGCTGATGTTTAAATACCCAGCATGTGGCAATGAGATTCTACCCATTGCTCAGGTCCATTACAAATGTCTGCTCCTCCCTGAAGCACTCTAAGCCAAGATGGAGTCTGAGTTCCAACCCACATAGGCTTTCTGACCAATTGTATCACCCCAAACTCCTCTGCTTGCTCATATAACCCCAGTTCTCTCTCTAGAAGGAAGGCTCAGTACATCTTGGCTACATCTCAGAGCCGTCACACTAAGAGAGCTCACTCTGCAGTCCTGATGCATTATGTCCCTGGCTCCTATTTGTTGGAGGGATTGAATGCTCAAAAAAAGCATGGAGAGGGCTGGAGAGATGGCTCAAAGGTTAAGAACATTGCCTGCTCTTCTAAAGGTCCTGAGTTCAATTCCCAGCAAC
>LOJH01012695.1:11631-25396 GCA_001685095.1 Ellobius talpinus
AGGCATACACACAGACAGAATATTGTATACTTAATAAATAAATAAATAAATAAACATTAACAAAAAAGCACAGAGGGTTCTAATCACCCATTGATTCAGTGACTAAGATCAAATTTTTCTCTTAGCTTTTTTTTAAGGCTCATGTGACACTTTGCTGTAAAACTGATGCAAAATAAAAGATTTATTAACACCAAAGTTGAAAATCGCCAGCTACAGACAGGCTGCCCTGAAAGCCAGAGCAAAGACTCACTGTCTTCTACTCCTGTGAGAGCCTTCCATCCTATAAATCGTTCTCAAACAACTATATTCTAATGGCCAGGCACTGTCGCAGATGTTCCACTAATAATCTCAATAAGCTGAAGAGGGAGATTTTGCTAGTTCCATTAGTAGATGAGGAAGCTTCAGCGCCATGACAAAGCCAGGCACCTCTCTTCTGCAGTATATAGAGAATGTGACTTACACTCTGGTCTGATGACACTCCTCCACCCCAACAAGACATTTACTTTCAGTAGCTTTTTATTGTGGATTAATTAAGCTTCTTTTTTTCAGTTTTGTATAAACACTAAGAACTGCATAGGGAAATTTTCCTACAAAAGCCAATTCTCTTCAAGGAAAAACTCAGATCCCCTGCTCTTGACAATCATGTCTGGCGAGTTCATGAATGAATCAGATTAGCACACGATTATGATAATTACCAAGGCCCACTTCTCATAACTGGTATCATTTTTGTACTTAATTGTGGTTAAATGTCCTTGCGAATCTCCTGGCAGAGCCATGTCACCCTTTAATTATCAGGATGGAGTCACAAAGGGTGCAGCGCTGTCCTCTATTAGATAAGAAGGAGGTGTGTCAGCTAGGATTAAGGCTGTAACAACACCCCATTCCCAAGACAAGTGCTCCAGTGCTCCCCAACAATGGCATTGCTGAATTTGTTTTCCAATTACGTTTTGAATTAGCTCAATAGGTCTCAAGGCATGGTGGGAGAAGCGACTTTCTGGCAACTAGGCTTGGGTACTGCTTGGAGGCAGCCACATGCTCACTATCCATTTCCACTCAGACTTCAGAAGTGCCGTTCACAGAGAGGCAAGAGGAACTCATTGCTTCTTATATTAGGAAACTAGAATTTTTTTTTAAATGACAGATAGCCTTAATGTAGCAGAGAGACTACTGGGGAAAGAACAGGGAGCCATGATCCGAGGGAGGCAGACAAAACATGCTAATAGTTGTAACATATATATGTGTGTGTACGTGCGTGTGTGTGTATGATGAATATTTATGTTCATTCTCCTCACTTCCAGTAAGCAACTCTCATTGAAAACCAGTGTAATTCTGTTGTAATTTATCTGATTGTCTTGCATTAGTGATTATGGACAATGTAAGCACTTTACACACATGTACCCACACACATGCACACAAACATATATTATATATGCACATGTTTGCGATCATTTTCTTTGTTTAGCATCTCTAAACGTCTATTTCTTTGTTGGACTGGAAAGGAGTTGGGAAGGTAGACAGATAGAAATGACTTATCAGCCCTCGGCAGGGAAAAATCTGCATTTTAGAAGTGTTCTGAAGGAAGCCTGCATTCCCGCAGGACCCAAGAATCTTCCTCTTCACTCTGTTCGGTAATACAGTACTTCAGTACATGATTTTCCCAGATTAATTACACAGGGCTATTCAATAATAATGACTCATTATTCTACCAACTACATCCTATACCAGCAAGCCTGGAACTGGCCAGCTCCATCAAATGCCACTTAAAGGAACTAACTTATCTGCTGAGAGACACACACGTGTGCACATACATGCACATAGACACACTCACACAGACACACTCATACAGAGAGACACATGTTCTCTCTCACACACACACACACTAACACACAGATGGGGAGGAGGAGGGAGAGATAAGAGAGAAGAGGGAGGAAGGGGACTATAGGGGAATGAGGGAGACAGAAGGGGAAGAAGGGAGGGAGAGAGAATGCTTCTGATCACACAAGGATTTAATGGTTGAAGGCCCCTGTCTGTGGAGGGCACCTGCCTCTGAGGTGAGTGGCAAGGAGACTCTCCTAATCAGTTTAATTCAATCCTGGGCATCAGCAATGACAGTGTTTATAGAACCCCGCCCATCAAAGGAACAAGATACTTTCTTCTTCCTTCCTTCTTAGTCTTCATCCATACCATTCCTCTGTCTCTCAGTTACTCCTTTAAATATGACTTAGCCCTGGCACCCAGCACATCCTCGTGGAAGAGTCCCGGCCCCTCTAGCCCCCACTCAGCTCTCTTGCTCAGTGCTCTAAGGCTAACACAAGTTTTAGCTGACACTTCCTCTCTCTTGCATACAACAGTCCAACTTAGTCAGAAGCTATGAAAGGCTTCTGTGGTGTGGAGAACCATGCTGGAGGTGGAATGGAGAAAGAGATGGCGTTGTGAATACCTACTAGGTGCCACTTTACAAGCCTTCATTGACACTTTGGTTAGACACCAATACCCTAGCAATGAAGAATTAGAAATTCATAAGCATTCAATAAATTATCAAATGGGTTCAGTAAGAGACAAGGGGAGTTTACATGGATCAGAAGGACCCAAGAAGGTTGAAGAAGAGAGTAGTCAGAATACACTATATGCAGATATGAAATTGTCAAATAGCATGAATTAATAAGTATAAAACATGAAATCATATTTGCTCAGGTAACAAATAATATCCAGAATTCAAGTACATGCCATCCCATTCTGTATGCCCCATGCAATAAATTATGAGCAGTGGGGCAGGGATGGTGTGAGACTGAGTTTTTCATAAGTTTTATCCCATCTCACCCCCCTGTGCTCCCACATCATATGGCTCTCTTATGACTCGTACACGGTTCCCAGTGTCAGCGGAGCTTGCCTCCCTGCTTCTTCCTACAGAAGGCTACTGTGACTCACAGTTGCCTTCTAATAAAGAGGAAATCACAACTTAAAATGTATGGGAGGTCTGTGAGCATGTCACGGGGATGGAGAAGTCATCCTGAAATATAGGATGTGTGGGTCTCTACAGCTAGGAGGGGCAGTTTGTTGGAAAGACACCTAAAGAAAGGGGTCGGGAAAGAAAACCAAAGAGCATCCTCATAGTTGGCAGCAGGAATCTGGAGTCACTGGGGAATGGGGTCTGCCAAAATTAACATCAAGAGAGAAACGGAAAAGGTGAGGAGGGTTCCAATCAAGGGAGACACCAAATAGCAAACTCAGCAGTCCAAAGCTTGTGAGTGAAAATTAAAGTTTCAAAATGTTGTTGTGGGATCACATACGTAGATTCCAACTTCAGAAAGTATTGAAGTATGAAAATTTTCCACACTAGCCCAGGATAGAGTATAATAAATGTTTTTTTATTAGGGGATAAACTCACAGAATTTTTTAGGGGTAAACTCACAGAAAGAGTAGAGATCCACAGTCCTCTGTGAGTGGCACTGGAACCGAATCCAGCAGCCAAGGAGCCCATGCGCACTTTTTGTCTGCATATTTAGTACATGAGACCCCACCCAAAGTGGGTCAGTATCTTAAAAGCTATTGTATAAAGGAGTTCTCACAGAAAGAAAGAGCAATCTAGTAGAAATGCGTTGAAGTTATATGGGTGGGTGTAGTAGTTTGAATGCAATTGCCCCTATAATCTCAGGGAGTGGCACTATTAGGAGGTGTGGCTTTGTTGGGGTAGGTATGGCCTTTTTGGAGGAAGTGTGTCACTGTGGAGGCAGGATTTGAGGTCTCTTATATGTTCAAGCCACACCCAGTGTCTCAGTTCACTTCCTGTTGCCTGTGGATCAAGATGTATTAACTCTCAGCTCCTCCTCCAGCACCATGTCTTCCTGCATGCCACCAAGTCATATCCTAATGATAATGGACTAAACCTCCAATACTGCAAACAAACTCCCCAGTTAAATGTTTTCCTTTATAAAAGTTGCTGTGGTCGTGGTGTCTCTTCACAGCAATAGAAATCCTAACTAAGACAGAGGAAAAGAGTGGAGTGAAAGAATAGGGGAAAAGATTAAGCTAGTGTGGTTCTCTAGGAATGGGGTTCACGGCTGACTGAAGTAACAGGAAAATAAGCAGCAGAAGTGGAGAGTGGCGAGGGGTGGTTGACCGGAGCAACTCATAACCTGGCTTACCCAGCTGTGTGGGAAGCACTCGGTACATTTTGCCCCACTGATGAAAACATCCATCTGCCCAGTCCTCATGGCCCCCCTGGCTTTTTGATGTGGCTCAGTCTTTTTCCAGATCCTTCCACCATTTTGAAGTCTTAAGCCTATATGCATACTTTATTTGTTTACAACCTGGTTGCTCTGGCAACAAGTTCAACCTCAGAAAGCCATGGATCATTATCTGTTTTACTCTTCAGAATCTCCAAAGGACCCTGATCCAGAGGAGATACTTAATAAATGTCTGTCATACAAATATAGAAATAGCGTCCTTCTGGGGGTGTGAGGTCTTTGTTTTTCCTCCTAGGGAGTAAGTCTAAGATACCTGTTTTTATAGTCCAGTATGACATTGTCTATGCCCTGTCATCTCAGATGCTGTGAGAAGACCCTTCATTATCCTTCCAACAGAGGCTGCGGTTTTTCCTCCATCTGCGTCTGCCTTGCAAGGAGAGAAGACCCATTCCACCGGGGGCTGCAGGAACCAGAGGACTTTCAGCATCACAGTTTCTGTGTGCAGGTCATGGCTCCCACCATATAAGTGCCTGATCAATTGTTGGGATAATTCTTTATTCATGAGGCATGTACTTCTCAAGACTATTGGGTATAAATTTGTTTTGGAACAAATCGTTTCTAGCACCTGCCCCTGAAATGAAATTAATGGATAATAAAACTTTCCCACACAAACATTTTTTAAATCACTGTAATACCCTAGCTGTAATATAAAAAATTAAAAAGAAATCAAAGGAAAGTAAGCTATAATAAAAAGCAGTCTATAGTTCACTGTCTGAGAGCCCTGGGACGATCACACTAGGAAATCCTACGAGGTAGTTAGATGCTTTCTTGGTACCAACACAGACTGATGTAGATGTGTTTTTTAAAGACCATAACACTACAAGCCATCACCACAATGTGACTTTCCAAACTGACGAATATCTTGTGAGATCTAATAGTGGGGCTGGTGATGACTTGCAGCAGTTAAGAGCACTGACTGCTCTTACTCATTCAGGTTTGGTTCCCAGCACCCACATTACAGCTCTCAACCATCTGTAATTCCAAGTCCAGGGGTCCTGATCCCCTCTTCCAGCTTCCATGGGTCCAACATGTACACGGTACACCCATACACATAAAAAATAAATAAATAAAACTTGGAACAAAGATCTAACAAAAATTTCCCATGAAGAAAGGAGCCAAACATAATTTCATAGTGACCGATGTTTGAAATCACAGCAAACCAACCAATTCTAAATACTTAAAAGTAACATAGGAACTAAGACTATAGGGAGAGAAGTTTCCTGTTTCTGGCAGGCATGAAGCTGACCTTTTAGATGTTGGCGGAATTACACGAGCATACCTAGCCTGCCTGTCCTACAGCAAGGGCAGTTTTATTCCTTTGTTATTAATATGTGTATTAAGTCATATTTTAAACTCATTCTCATGATAATGTGACTCAGCTTAAAAGGTTATAGCCCTGAGACCAACCAGTCTCAATGCACGCTTCAAAAACATGTTTTGTAGTCCTTTCAACTCCTGAAAACAAAATTCTTGGATAATATAGTTGGCTACATATATTGCCCCAAGTCAGTAATACAAGGGTGAAATAAAATAAGCCATAGCAAAGTTTTATATGTGTGTGTATGCATGTATGCATGTACACCATTACTAGCATATATTATTATCAACATCAATATCCCACTCGGTCCAGTTAATGCTGCCTGACCACTCTTGAATGGATGTGGCAGCATCCATTGGGTCCTAGGCAATCATACTAACTGCCACATCCCCAAAGTAAGGTAACTCTCCCTCCCTACTACAGCCATCAGCTGTCAGTGTCTCCCTTTTGTGAGAACGTGCCCTGTCTGACTATCTGGACTTTGTGCAGGTTCTGTGCCTACAGCCACATCTGCTGGGAGATAATGTGTGATGTCCTACTCTGACCCAATTCACCAGGTGGTACTTCTGAACACAATCATGTTGTAGGCTGTCAGGAAGTCTTCAAAGTGTCAAGGCAAAATAAAGATCGTGTCTCTAACCCAGGACAAGGGAAGGGAAATTTGCAGAAGTGTCCCATGGTACCATCGGGCATTGCCAAAGAGAGGGAGATAAAAAGTAATAGCCTAATTTTCATTAAGTGATTGCTCTCATAAAGCAGAAGAACTTTACTCACCAGGACATTAACCCTGCATTGCTCAGACAATTAAAGGGAGTCATAAATTAATCCATAATCACAATCTGAAAAGAGAATTTATTCTGGTGCAGAGGATGAGAAAGAAGGGGAATTATCTCAAAGAGGAGGTTTCTATGCTACAAGCCAGGCCAGACCCTCCAAGCCGTGTGGTTATTGTCCTCCTCCTTTCTTCCCCGTCATTCCACTTTATCTCTTTCCTTCCTTCTCTTCTTCCCTTCACTTGAACAGTCCCCACCCCAAGCTCCCAACTTCAAGATTTAAAAATGGAAATGGGAAATTTTGTTCACTCTTAAAGAATATTGAATTTCTCTAATACAAAATTCCATTCAAAGAATGTCCCTTTGTACCAAAGACTACCCTTCAGGGCTGAATAAAAATGAAACCTAGATAATGAAAATAATACAGTGGTTAAAGGACTGTGGGGTCTTATCTTTTTTATTCTATTTTTATTGATGTTAATGATAATATTTGAGCAACAGATGTATATAGGAAGAGAGAACACAAGGAGCAAAAAAAGCAGAAGTGGGGGCAGATGAGTCATCTACAATACTCAGGGCATAGGAAATGCCTTTTATACAATCCTAGTCAGGAATCTACGCTGCAGGGGACATTGTTAGCCCATTTTAGAGATGCTGAAAGTGTGTATAAAATCTCATTTTTCTTTAAAGCTAAGATTTAGTTTCAGCTCTAGCTGTCTCTAGAAATCAAACTGATCTTTGGAGTGAGAAATGATCATGGAGAAACAGACAAATGATGTATACAAGAGAGCCGAGAAACACATTGAAGCTTCTACTACCCCATGGCCCTCTAGTAGGTGATGTTGTCGAAAATAGGATGATTTGTGGTGCTTTCTTAGCAGATGGTTCTTCCCTCTCCCAATTTTGGAGGGGAAATAAATTGGAAGATAAGAATCAGAGCACTGGGGTATGAACACTTGACTAGTCATCACAGACATGATTCTCCTTTAACATTTTGGCCATCGGTCAGTCTGTATACATTGCCTGGAATGACAGATAACACAGTGTAAAGACCTGTTGTAGTATTTAAGGTTCAAAAGCCTAGGTCTAAGGGAGTAATGAGAATTTTTGTGAGCCTACAAAGAAATATGGGAAGTATATTAAGGAGCAAAGCTCTGTTTTCTGCAGAGAATTCTGCTCAGCTGAAGAAGTGGGGAGGGTGGAGGACCAGATGAAAGGGAGAATTCAGGGACCCCATGAGTAAGGTGGCAGCATTGGCTTCAACATCCCTATCCTTGGGGCTTCACTACAACAATATTTAAAGACTCCTGAGTATGAACTGCAAAGAACACATGATTCAGAGGAAAGGCAAGCAGAGGTAACAGACCAAGTTTATGCATTACTCCTCACTACTGACTACCTGGCTTCTTCTGAACCCTTGTAAAAATAAGAACCAAAGTACCCACAAAATGCCCTTGACTCAAACAAAATAAATGAAATTCATGTTGAATGTGCTGTCTGCTGTGAGTCTTGAGCCAACCTGAAACAACCACTTAGAAATGAATGAAGGATGCATTTACAAAGAGGGCAAAGTGACTCTCTGGGTTTTCTAACTTCCTGTGGCTCCTCAGGCCACACAACACAACACAGCCCCACAAAGCTTCAGAGCCCCTGTGGCTAACTGGGTGTTAGATTTCTGCACCACCGATACCCTTGACTTCCTTGTGCCCAAACTGAGCTGCACTGTGTCCATCTGTAAATAGCGAGCACAGGGCAGTAATATATCACTTTGCTTTTTGACAAATATCAAATTAAAAAAAAAGTCTGAAAGGAAACCTGGGCAATGGGTGATGATATATGCTTTATTCGTGTTTTGATTCTAATAAAATGCTCCCTAGTAATATTTTAACAGACACACCATGACTTACAGTTGCTTCTGTTATTTAGGGTACTGGTTACCCACTGTATCTAGGTCATAAAAATATCACACATCACCACAGGTGGTACCATGAGGACAACATAATGCTACTGTATCTCAAAAACCAATAATTTACTCTGAAAGTCTATATTTCTGCGACAACATATGCACAGGTATTCATTGTGGAATTTCAGAACAGCAAAATATTGACAATAATTCTGATTGCAACAATTGGTTGAATAAAATGTTTTTTCTTCATAATAAAGTCCAGTTGGCCACCATATACAAAACAAAGCAACAACAACAACAACAAAGCAGAAAATATCCATATCTGTCGATCGCCTGTCTATACCTATTATTATTGTTGTTGTTGTTACAGAAAGATTTATTTAAAGAGATAAGAATGGTACTTATATACATCAGCGGGACTATAATAATGGATAGATGTGGAGCAAGAACTCGCAGAGGTCTACCAAGTTTTGTGAGACTTTGTATTAGCTTTGATTCTTCAAAAAGTTGGAAGAAGTTGAAAAAGATTGCAGAATTTTCCCTAGCTTTAAGGAGTTGAAACAGACATGACAAAATGAGGGTCTATGTTTCCCAGTATATTAGAGCATGTACCTCTCTATACATCTCCACAGGTCCAATTCACATAGCTCGAAGTTTCATTCACATATGCAGAGCTAATTGGTCTATTTATATACTAGGCACATATAACAAGATGTTAGCAGTCAGGACCCCTTGATAGCTGCATTATTTTCAGAACAATAACCTCTGCTGGCAATCTTCTCTTCAGCAAAAGGTTGGTGGCATCATGAGTCCTTTTCATTTTCTTTTCTGTAAACCGTTCATATAGTTTGTCAATTTTTATTTTGAATGACTGGTTAGTTGTTTAACCAAACCACAACAGATTTACATGTTATAAGAAATTATTTCCTTTGTGATAAAACTGAAGATATTTCTCTCCAGTTTTCTTGAGAGAAAAACTGCTCTCCCATGCTCATGACATTTTCCTAGAGTTTTTAAAATTTATTTTTATTTATGTGCATGTGTGCATTTCTGCACATGTGTATGCCATATACACGGAGGCACCTGCAGGGGCCAGTAGAAGGCTTTGGATCCACCACAGCTGGAGTCATAGGAGGTTGTGAGATAGTCACTAGGAATCAAGCTTGAGTCTGCCATACACTCAACACAAGCTCTTAACTCCTGGACCATCTCTCCAGGCCCCAGATAGAATTAATTACTATAGCCATAATTACAAACATTTTGTTCTTGTTATAATTATATTAACAAAAGTAAAGATGGGTCCATGTTTTCCTATAATATAGTTATGATCATAAATATAATTAAATATTTAAATCATCTGAAATTGATGTATGCTTCAGTGAAGTAAGGATAAAAATACATGTTTTTCTTCATGTCTTATTGTTTCAACATCATTATTGAATCATTTACTTTTCTCTAATACTAAATTCCTGTGTATATCCAGATCAATTTCCTATACATTATGTCCTTTCATTCTTAAAACATCTTGTAAGATGAGTATTGTTCCTGATGAGGCTACATGGGGTCAGAGAAAGTGCGTATGTTGGAACTAGGAAAACACAAGGGCGGGAGGATATGGTTTTGGAGACGAAGAAAATTTAGGGCTGTGGCAAATGCATTTATATTAGATAAAAGCTTCATAAATTAATAAACGTCATTGTATTTATTATGGCTCTTGCCAAAGGAAATAAATGCAGTAAATGCCTTGTTAAAAAAAATACCATGTTATCGGTTGAATTATTAGTGAGCAGCGACCCTAATTAACAAGGTAATAACTTGCCAACTTGCTGACAGGGCAGTTTTTCAAAACTCATCTGTGCCAGGTAAGCCTCCTATGGGGTAAGAAAATGCACAAGACAGCAAAGGACGAAGAACAGGACTCTGGTCATTGATCAGCTCTCGTAAAGGTGTGTGTTCTAGCCCCCAACCCCTTCAAACCTGGCATGTCCCATCCCCCATCCCAGACCTGCCCTTACCATGGCTGATATATTTAATCTTATACCTGTCAAGGAGAACTGTATTAGAGACCTCTGTTTCTTTGCTGCCTTACCATCCCTCCTCTCCTTTGCTTCCAGCCATAGCTCCTGGGTACCACTGGGTGATCTCTAAGATGCTGACTATGCCTCTTTCTAGCATCTCCTTTGCTTCTGGCCATGGCTAGAGAGTACCCAGCAGTTTGAACTCTAAGATGTTAGCTGTCTCCATCGTTTTATCCTCTCCTTTGCTTCAGGTTGGGGCTCATGGGTACCACTTATGGATCTTTAAGTTGCTGACTACCTAGATTTCTCTGTTTGCTCCATGAGAAGTAATCATTCGTGACAATGTGGCTCACAGCATATCAGAGTCTAATTTTCTCAACCAGTGAGCAAATAAGAGATGCTAGTTAGCTTTGCGTGATCTGCCTTTCCAGTTTTCTTCCGATTTTCATCTCTAAGGTTTATATTAGGAGAAAGAGGTCAGGGAAGGTCAATTCCATCCATACTGCTGGTCCCCCACTGAACACAGATATGAAGAGGCAAGGCCATAAGACCATCCAAGATATAATATGAATAAAAAGGCAACCAATATGATCTCTGGAGTTAGTGATGAAAAGCTAATACAATGGGACCCTTTGCTTATCTTTGCAGTGGACCCACTATCTGGGGAAAGTAACACATTTACATTTGAATCCAAATATTTAAACAGGAAATTTTTCTGCCTTCAAAGGCCATCTTTGTGACAGCTGATGGTTTAATATTAATTAACCAAAGGAATCTCCCCTGCTCCCCAAAAGTTTAATTAAGAATTATGTTCTAACAAGCCTGATAGAGACTAAAAATCAGTCCCACAATCTATGAATCAGTACTTATCAGAGAATCCAGCGAAATAAAATATTGACCCAGATGAGGTTTCCTTCAGAGAATAATCCCATGTTCTTGTCTCACCCCAGCTTGGTAATTTAGGAGAACATAGGGTGTGACTATAAAGTAATGAGACCGATTACACTTGTCACACATGAAAATCAATCTTGTCATCCAGATAACTCAAGGCACTTAGATAATTTGAGACCTCTTCACTTACATAAATTGGAACACTCTAGGGTGGGAGGAAGAAAATTTTTGTAATGGTTATATCTCAAGATAAGTGAATATAGGGTTGGTTGAATTAACTGTTTCTCTAAATTAATAGCTTGGGTTTGATTCCAGTTTTAGGTGTCTCTTCTTTACTCCACACTTGTGTAGAAAGAATATCGATAATATTCATGCCTTCTTTCTCTCCCTGTAACTTCTACTAAATCTGTCCCCTCCTCCCTCAACTTCATTTTTTTAATAACCACTGAGTCCAGATTATGCTATCCCTACAACGCATTGGGTAAGGACAGCCTCTGAAGCATGGTCACCTACCAAGGGTCATACCATTTCAATTTTTTATCCTAAAAAATTGTACAGTATGTTTTCATCAAGGCTTTTCCTTTCCCCAGCTCCTCCCAGATGCTCCCCACCACCTTACATCCCTACCCACCTAACTTCATGTTCTCTCTCTCCAAAAAAAACAAAGGAAAAATGAAAATCAAAACAAAAACACAGAAAACAAAGACAAAAAATTGCTAGAATAAAGCAGTATCACACCCCCCCATGCACAGTTCATTCAGTGTTGGTTTACTCCTGGGAATGGAGCCTGCCCTGAAGTATACGTGATATACCTAGTAACCCTCCATTGGAAGAAACTGGTTTTCTCTTTGCCAGTGCATATCATCACAAGTAGCTTCTTGGTTAGGTGTGGAACCCCATGTCCTCTTGCCCTTCTCAGTGCTAGAACCCCATCTAGCATGGACTATGTAGGTCCTATGAGTGGCACCAGTCTCTGTGAATTTATGTGTTTATCCATCCTGTTGCATCTGGAAGACACTGTGTCCCTGAAGACACCCACCACCACCCCTACCTTTTAGAATCTTTCCACCTCCATTTCCACATTAATCCTTCAGCCTTGGGGAAAGCGTTAGATGAAGGCAACCCATTTAGGACTAAGTCTTCTAAGTCTTTCACTCTCTGCATATGTAGTTTTGAATCTTTGTGTTAATTACCACCTACTGCAGAAAGAAGCTTCTCTGATGAAGGTTGAGTAAGGGTCTTATCTATGGTTATAGTAATATGTTATTAGGAGTCAAAGTATTACTATGTTCTGCTAGCAGAATAATAGTATTAAGTTTTCCCCATGGCCCATGACCATGCTATCTAGTCTTGTTTCTTGGCCACCTTAGCAGTGCCAAGCTCCAGTTGGTTACATATCATGGAGTGAGCCTTAAATCCAATCAAAAGGTGGTTGGTTACTCCTATAACATACATTCCACTGTTGTCCCAGTGTTTAACACAGGCAGGTGGCTGTTGCAGGTCACAGGGTATGTAACTGGGTAATATTGACGACTACCTTTCTTCTCCAGAACAGAGTACAAGGTGCAGACTGCGGAGTGCACCGTGAATACTAGTCAGTAGGGGGTGAAGCTTCTAGGTGAACACCAATTTGTCCTCAGTAATAATGCCTTACCATAAGGTTGTAAAGAACAACCAATAGCTTTGCAATAGCCTATGATGCTTGGGGAATCCACGGGGGCCTTTTGGCAAAGTATTCAACAAGATGTAACCCATCCCCAATACTGGAAGACTTCTTGGTGTCATAACATGTCTAGTTGGGGATTTGTCTCTCCAATTATATGGTGACTCCATTTGAATTCCTTTCATATATGTATATATTTTAGGAAACTTTCACAGTAGTAAGTTTCCATACAGTTTTTGTGTTAGTTGTCCATTCCCAAATAACTGCCTTTACCCTGCTCTCCCGTCTCTCTCACATTTAATCTTATTCTAGTTTCCCATTTATCCCTCCATAACCCTATATTCTATTTCTCTTTTCCTGGGAGATCCAGGTATCACACTCTTAAAGAAAACTGACTTTCCTCCCCTAACTAGCCAGCAACTGTCAATAGCTCATCAGCTAAGTATGGAAGCTCAGATTTCATGGGAACAGTGTCTGCACTGTTCCAAGGTCTTCCAATAAGCCAGACTTTGGAGCATGCATGTGCGTGTGTGTTGGTTGGAAGAAGGTGTGATTGGAGGAGATGAAAGGGAGAGAAAATATTTTTAAGAATTTGCAACACCAGGGAACAGGAAATAGCCAGGTTTCCTACTGCTCACCCTGTACGAGCTTACAGAGATGTTTAGACCTTCCCTGCCTCTGTCCTCACAGAAGATGGAGGCAAGAGCAGCTGCCTCCTGTGTTTAATGTGTATGTCCATGGCAACCATGGCTGTAAAATGCTCAACATCATCCAGGTGGAGCTTGACAACAATGACTAAGGTGATACAACACTGCAGAGTTAGTTTTTTGGTTTTGTTTTGTTTTGTTTGAGACAAGGTTGCCATTCGCTCCCAAACCTAATTTTATTTTATTTTTTTCTAATTTCAGACACTTTTTTATTGTTATTAAAAAATTTTCCACCTCCTCCC